>LOJH01005705.1:0-29850 GCA_001685095.1 Ellobius talpinus | reverse complement strand
AGAGAGAGAGAGAGAGAGAGAGAGAGAGAGAGAGAGAGAGAGAGAAGGAAAATGACAGTTTGAAGTGTTTTTAGGAAAAGGAAATCTTTAGATATAAAGGTATAAAATCTCACCTGGGCAAACTGGCTGGCTTGCAAGTCAAACTAGGCAAATCATTTGAAGTAACAGTTACTACATAGGTTTGCACCTTCCAAGGATTGATATTTAAATTTATGACTCCTGTTTTAGTGGAATAATCTTTACAAATTTAAGAGAAGGAAACGAAATGGTTTTTTTGTTGAGAATTGTGGTGAGTTCGCAGCTGGAGGACAGCACCAGGTGTTTCCACTGCAGGCCATCAAATCGGCAAGACAGCATTGCGTGAACACCAGACCTTCAAGCAGATAGGGAGATGCCTTTGTAATCTTCCAGAATTATTCACTAGAATCAAGGTCCTGTGACATTCTATGTGGGAGTTTGGGGGCCAGTGGTAGACAGCCATTTCCTCATTTTTTTGAAAGATTTTGCCCAGTTAGCTTTAAAAACTCTTGTATTACAGGGCATGACCTAATTATTTCCACAGTGTCTGAGAATTCAGGCTTCCCACGAATACTTGAATTATAACATATCATTTTTTAGATTAACAATGTTTTTATATCCAAGAAAAAATATATGCCCAAAGAGAGCCATCTGATACTTATGAATTATTATTTAGATATGTAAAGGATGACTCTTTTTAGGCCTTTTATCAACATATTACTGTGTTTTGTTCAATTTGAAATTCTGTGATCCTCTAGTAGTAGTTTCGTTTCCTTTGTTTTAGGGATATTGCCTGGTTTATTGAGGGGTATCACTGCATTGGGGCAAATGGGAAATGATTTTCCATTTCTTCAGTCTTGGTTTTTTCCTCATTGTGCTGTCAGATCTCCCACTTGTGCTCACGTGCGTGATTTGGCAAGTCCCCAGGTTTGCTGTGTACCTTCAGTCCAGTGGCCAGGGAGTAGCTGAGTGGCATCTCACTCACCTAGAGCTTGGAAGGCACCAGTCGGGGGTCTAGCTCAGTCCCGTGTTGGCCTGCAGGCTCACAGCTCTCTCACGAGAGCTCCAGACACTGAGAAGATGGCAAGTACCTGCTGGCCTCTGGCCTCACTCCAGTGCCTTGGAGTGTATGTGGCCGCTGAGGTCTGGCTTGATCTGGTGCTCAGATACTCTCTGCAGTCCACCTGTTTCATGCCCTTCTGGTGTTTGGAGGCTTGGAACAGTACTAGGAAAGAGGGAGGTAACTGTGCCAGCCTGGTTTCATCTACTGATGATTTCTACATATTCGGAGTCCATGATTTCCTCAGGCGTTGGTCAGTTCTCTCAGTTCCTCAGGGCAGGGAAGGCCCCTTTGTGTGTTTTGAGTCTTAGGCCCTGAGCCTTCTTCCCATCCAAGCTCCTCTGTATTTTAAGTAGTTGAACCAGTTCTTCTGATTCATAGAAGTGGGTTGGGAGGTAAGCAAGGCCTAGCCCCAAATGATGGCTACTCTTGGGAGCTCCTTTGTGACAGGGCATGGGTTTGGTGTGGATTATGGGGCAGCAGGGAAAGCCTCATCATGACTAAGTGCCTTTGTGAGTGTTGTTTGTTTGTTTGTTTTAAATGCCATAACCAAAGTTCTCAGGCTGTACTGTAGGGCTGGTGTGACTGTTCTCAGGCTGTAGTATAGGGCTGGTGTGACTGTTCTCAGGCTGTAGTGTAGGGCTGCTGTGACTGTTCTCGGGCTGTAGTGTAGGGTATAACAGTTCTCAGGCTGTAGTGTAGGGCTGGTGGGACTGTTCTCAGGCTGTAGTGTAGGGCTGGTGTGACTGTTCTCGGGCTGTAGTGTAGGGCTGGTGTGACTTCTCAGGCTGTAGTGTAGGGTATAACAGTTCTCAGACTGTAGTGTAGGGCTGATATGATTGGTCTCAGGCTGTAGTATAGGGCTGCTGTGACGGTTCTCAGGGTATGAAGTTTCTTCTGACTTATCACTCTACTATGTTTAAGTTTCTTCATGATCAAAAAGGTTAACATCTGCGCTCTAAATAGCAAACTGACAAGCAAAGAACAGCATGAGACACACGCCTGAAATCTTTTTTAAAGTTTCCAGGAAGCCGTTGCAAACTTCTTTCATTTGTGTTCTGCTTAGGCATCTGACCAGTCAAGACTAGGAGCTTGGAAACGTTAGCTGTCAGCGCTGAGTGCTGGCTAAGTGTCACCGTGAGAGGATGCTAGCTGGCAGCTAACAGCTGTGCTGGGGCACCCTGGGATCTGGCTGCTGAGTAGGGCCTCCACATTTATCATCCATGTGAATTGCATCTGCACACTAACATCAAATGTTCACAGGATTTACAGTGGTTTACTAGGTCCTTACAGACTTGTAGTAAATTGTGGATAGTTCAGAGAAGGGTCTTTGGGCAGTGATAGATAGCTAAGCCAGTCATGGAAACATTTGAAACTCATCCTTCCAACTGGAAAGTCTTGTGTTTTCGTCCTTTCTAGCTTCCGTTTCTCTAGGAGAAAGAACTAGCAGAAACCAGCTAGCACATACCGTTCATCCACACTCTGTGTTGTGGAAGACTGCCATGCCATTCATAGAGACTGTCCACTGGACATGGGGCCACTGGGTGGTGTACTGTCCTAGGCTTAAAATGTGCATGTCTTCTAATACCCTGAGATCAGACTTCCATCAGTGCGCTCGGAGCAGGCTGTCTTGCTGTCACCCTTTATTGCCTTTAGTGTAAACTGTTGGGGGATGTATTTCGTTTTTCCCTGCCATCCCCACTGACGCACAGTGAACAGCACGTGGGCATTCTTGAGCTTGTAGACACTGACTGAGACATCTGCTCAGGAGGCACAGAGAGTGAGTTATAACTGTCCTTAGATCTTTTCCCTCAATGGAGACTATGGAAAAGTATTTCTAGAGCAAAATCATCACTGTCCTTTGGAAGCAGGGCTTTTACATTGACTTGGTTTGAGCTCTCAACTTTTACAGAATTCTCGGGAAGAAATTTCTCTACCCACTCGGGAGTGGTGCCCACTTCACAGCCCTATTGGAAGACTGGGATTCATATTGTTGTGACTTTTTCAGTCAAGATTGTGACACATTAATGTGGTCCATATTCTGTATTAAAAATACATAGTCTTTATGCAACAATCAGAATAAAACCTCAGATAAGAAGTAGTGGTACATATTTTAGTTTCCTTCCATCCACACAATTCAAAAATATCCTTGCCTTTTTTGTTGTTTTGTTTTGTTTTGTTTTTTGAGGCAGGGTTTCTCTGTGTTCTGGAACTTACTCTAGACCAGGCTGGCCTCGAACTCACAGAGATCTGCTTGCCTCTGCCTCCTGATTGCTGGGATTAAAGGCGTGTCCCGCCACTACCCGGCTCAAAAATGTCTTTAAGCATTTAACAAACTAAGCAAGTCATAGTTAATGGGATCAGTTTTCCTTATGATTGATAGGAAACTCGTCCCATCCTGCGTTCATATTTTCTCTGATTTATCACACACCTACTGTTCTTACTGATTGGAGAGGAACACTTAAGAAGTCACTGACAGGGAAGGAAGATGGCTCAGGGGGTAAGAGCACAAACCCGAGGACCCACGAAAACACCTGCATAAACTCTAGCTGTGGATGCCTGTGCCTGTTACCCTAGCAGCACAGGGTTCAGGAGTGGAAGAGGCAGGAGGAGCATGGGTTTGCTGGCAAGCCAGTCCTAGCCAAAAATGGTAAGTTCCAGCAGACTCACTGAAAAACTTTGTCTGCAGGGAGTAAGAGAATGGTAAAGCAGGATCTGATGTCCTCTTCTGGTCTCTGTGTATGTGTATGACAGATGTATGTGCCCCCCAACACATACATGTACACACAAACCAGTCTCCCACAAGCACATACAGAAGACCCTGGCAGAACATTTCAAAGAGTCGATCAGTGGTGGGGATTTCCTAGTGCGAATGAAGTCTCAGTCTCCCACCCCTGAGGCACCCACTCGGACACAGGATGCCTTACATGTGGTTTTCATCATGCCTACTTTCATCATATTCCGATACCTTTATTTAGGTCTGAGCTTTACAGATCATTTCAATTTAATTCAGTCTAGTTATAATGTCAGAATTTTAATCAAAGCATGGTATAGTGACATATAGCCTGCAGTGTGTTTAATTTAGGAATTGGAGAATGTCACTACCAATTAGGAATCCCATAGACACAGCTGAAGATGAACTCTGGCCTGTGCACATGCTTGAGTCCTGGGCACATTGACATTGAAAAAGACGAGGCTTAGAAATGCGAGTACAACGCTTAGTTTTTCCTTCTTCATTGGTTGCAGTGAAAAGCATTTCCTAAATGTAAAACTCAAGAAGACTCAAGTGGAATTAATAGATTTCCCTTGGATATTGGAGTATTCTAGAAAGGTTTTTAATACTTGTAATATGTTCTGCGTAAACTCTGGTCGTTTTCTTGAAATCTACATGCTTTGACTAGGGACCTGTTCTGTCTGGCTCCTTAAAAATGACATTCAGCAGATCGAATGTGTTCTGTTATAGCTTCACTGCGACGTAGACAAAGCGACAAGGAACGTGCACCCTGTCTGACCCTAGCCCTGGTACAGAGACTTCCCTGCACTGGGAAGCTCCACTGAAGCCAGCCATGGCCAGGCATCCTTGGCTGCTGTCCATTTGCTGCATTTTGGCCTAGCTCAGAAACAGGAAGCCTCGGTGAAGAGACTTCACAAGCACACAGCAGCTTTGCTTTCCCCAATACCTTAGCTGTGGCGCCCCATCTTTTCCTGATACCTTAGCTGTGGTGCCCCATCTTTTCCCTGATACCTTAGCTGTGGTGCCCCATCTTTTCCCCTATACATTAGCTGTGGTGCCCCATCTTTTCCCCGATACCTTAGCTGTGGTGCCCCATCTTTTCCCCAATACTTTAGCTGTGGTGCCCCATCTTTCCCCCGATACCTTAGCTGTGGCACCATCTGTTAGATTCTTGAAACATCAAAATAGCTCGTGCTGGGAGCAGGTATCTTAGGAAATTTAAATTATTTTAGACTTCTTGTTCGCAGCACATTGTTAATTTAAATATGGAATTTTCGTATGAGGAAGACACAATTGCCCATCTGTGTTTTTATTGTCAATACTTATCCCCAGGAGTCTTAGTCAGCAAAGCAATTTGGATAGCACTGAAGTGTCGGTCTGATACACTAATCTGACTCTGCCAAAGACTTCATATTATGTGTAAAATTTTTAACAGTGTGAACTTTCAGAATGATCAGTTTAGTCTCATGATTTGGGTTGTTCCTGAAATAAGTTCTAGTGTTATTGTTTTATCTTTAAAGGCTTATTTTTGGAATAAAGGTGAAAATCAAAAAAATTACATTGTTTACATTTTTCTTATTTTCTTTTCTTGTCTTTTTGTTTGTTTGTTTGTTTGTTTTTTGAGACAGGGTTTCTCTGTGTAGCTTTGGCTCTCCTGGAACTCGATTTATGAACCAGGCTGGCCTCAGACTTGGACTCTGCCTCCATACCTGGCTGGAAACTACATTGTTTCTTAATGAAAGCTAATACATACTTTAAATTAAAATAAAGATAGCATTAAAGTAAGGGTCTAGCTTATGGAATTCCCAGCGTTGAGCCGTCATTCACGGATAGCGTAGAATCCAGCCTAACTAAGTCGCTGTGCTTTCTGACAGCCACAGAACAGTTGTAACCTACTCTACTTCCACAGCCATTTTTCAATAGATTGAGGATGCTTTGTAGTCTTCTGTCCGATCTTTGTTCCTTTTGTTTGGATAAACCATCTTGAAGGAGAAAATAAAGGAACACAACAACACAGCAGTGCGTCATTCAGTGTCTGGGACAAGGTTAAGGTCTCTTTTCCCCAGTCTGCAGTGTCTCTCTGACTTGGTGTGTTTGGAGTCATGACATGTGGCTGGTAGAGAGACTCTACAGTACTGAGGAAAGAGCAAATGATCAGTCATGAAATCTGAGTCTTAGAGAATAATCATAAGTAAGTCACAGGTTTCTGAATGAGTTCTGCCACTTCTTGTGACTCTCTTACCTGGAGAGGTAAGTGGAAGAGTTGAGATGAATTGCAGTATCCCAGTGCTATTGTTTGATCACTCGGTAACTGGTCTTACTGGTCCTTGAGTGAACCAAGAGAAACAAAAATAGGTGTAGTTCGCTGATCTAGAAAATAACTAGCAATTGCTCCATTGGCAGTTAGGGTTTTATTATGCCAGTGTCCAGCCTGCCTGCAGAACCGCAATAGGTAGCTGAGGCTTGCGGAGAGGAATGTTTCCTTGTGTGCAGCTCTGTGCTAAGGCTACATGGTACCTGCTGGTCTCATGGGCTGCCAGGTCTAGCGATTCCTCCTTCTGCTGAGGGTAGCGACCTCTCTACCTATCTCTGCCCTCACTCCTGGCAGAACCAATTGCAGGAGCCGCATTGTTATCAGTGATCAGCAGTGTTCATCTTTTGTACCAAATACTCGTCTTCAGTTCAGGTGTGAACTCTGTCCCTTGTCACTCCTCAAGCTCCCAAGCAAGCACAGAGCCAGCCCTGCCTTCCCATTCTGGGATTTCCTTCATGTCCTGGGTACCCGCTCTCTGTCTCAAGTATCTACATGGCAACAGGTTCTCATACCTATACCATACCTCAAGGGTATCAGATTCCCCAGGAACTGGAGTTCCAAATGGTTGTGAGCCACAATATGAGTGCTGGGAATGGAACTGAGGTCCCCCGGAAGAGCATCCAGCGCTCTTAACTACTGGACCAACTCTCCAGCCTGGAATTAGGATTCTAAGACAAAAGCATCTATAAAACTTGGAAAGAGCCCATATGAAACCCAGATTGTCCTGATCTGTGTAGAAAGGAAAGATGGGAAGTACAAGAGTACAGAGTCTTTGTCTTAATCTTATCTTCTTGTTTCTTCACTCTGGGAGCTCAAGAAGAGTGGGCTCAGGAACAATTGGGTACATGCTCACTGCGTTAGAGGGCAACAGAGCAGGTGCTGCTGAGATTTCCCTGAGATCGGACAAACAGGGCACCTGTACTGGGGGAGGTTATACATAATCTGCATGTTAATCAGACTGCCATTTTCCCACCCACCCCCAGCCTCCCAGCTCCTTCTCCAGTGTCTTGTCTGAACTCATCATTTTTCCCACCTGGTGCTGGTGTTCCAGCTTAAATCGCCCAGGTGCTTAAAGTAGCCATTGCAAGCGAGCTTGTTTTGTTCCTGTTGTGTTCTGGGTAGTTTCCCACTCTGCAACCCTTGTTACAAAGTTGTAGCTGCTGCATTGAGTCTGCAGTGATCCCCTGCCTCTGTCTGCTGAATGTTGAGATTGTGGGCATGAAACACCACACCTGGCCTGAAAGTAGCTTTCTTCTGGTGCTTTTGTTCAGTGTGATCTGTTTGTCTTTTTCTTTTCTTCCTTTTAATGTTTTTATTACATTTGTGGGGGTGAGCACATGCCATGGTGTGTTTGTGTGTAGAGGTCAGAGAATAACTTGAAGGAGTCAGTGATCTCTTTCTACCGTGTGGGTCCTGGAGACTGAAGTAAGGTCATCAACAAGGGCCTTTACCTATTGAGCCATCTCATCCAAGCTGTCTTTCACATAGGAGCTAAATAGGTTTTTTCATTTAACAAGAGCACATTGCTGAACTGCTCAGAGCCTTGCATGGCTTCCCATCGCACATTTGACTCTGCACTCAGAGCCTTGCATGCCTCGCTCTCACACATTGTCATTCTTCATTCAGACCCTTGCATGGTTTCCCATCACACTGTCCATTCACACAGTAGCCCCTCACTGGCCTGATTCTCTGTGCCAACAGTCTCAGCTCCTGTCACAAGCCATTGATTGCTTTCTGCTTTTGACCTGGTATCTTAGTCAGTGTTCTGTTGTTGTGAAGAGACACTATAACCATGACAACTCTTATAAAGGAATCCGTTTAATTGAGGCTTGTTACAGTTTCAGAGATTTAAGTCCATTGTCATCATAGCAGGGAGCATGGTGGCATGCAGGCAGATACGGTGCTGTAAAAGTAGCTGAGAGTTTTACACCCAGATCCGCAGGCAGTAGTAAGAAAGCCACTGGTTCTGGCTTGGGCCTCTGAAAACTCAAACCCTGTGACACATTCCTCTAACAAGGCCACACCTCCTAATGCTTCTAAGCAGTGCCATTCCCAAGCACTCAAATCTATGAGCCTATGGGACCAATTCCTAGTCAAGCCACCACATTGCACTTCCTGGCCCCCATAGGACTGTAGCCATATTGCAATGCAAAAATGCCTTTAGTCCAGCTATCCTTCTTTTAGGGAGGAAAAGGAGCATACTGAGGAAATACTAGATGGAAACAAGACCAAAATCCAGCAGGACAAACTCCAAACTCTTCATCTCTGTGTCTATTGTCAAAATGGTCTTCGGATCTCCAGCTCCCTCCAGCATTGTTGACTGTAGCATACTTCTTTCTCTTGGGTTGGTTCCACATCTTCTACAGCTTTCCATGGCAGGGAATCCTACAACTGGCATCTCCAGCATCATGAGGTTGCCACAGAAATCCAGGATTTACCTTCACGGCTTCATGTAATGCCTGTCTGGGCCTCCATATGGGGACAGCCATGACACATGCCTGGCCTCAGTGGCTTTCCTGACTAAGGGAGGAAGATCCCACAACCCTTTTCTTGTATCCTTGACTCTAAAATCAGAGCCACGTGGCCAAAGCTACCAAGTTCTGATGTTTACTGGAACTGAAACTTGGTCCCTTCATTCAAATACATTTTCATCAGCTTTCTGTTTCCAGTAGTTTCTTTTACTTAAGCTTTTCTTTAGTTCCTTTTACAAATTAGAAGCTTAGCTGGGTGGGGTCTTGCCCTGAGTCATCACTCCTTTTATTCCATGTAACCTCAGGGTTTTCTTTAAACTTTTTATCTCTTTGAGCATTGGATTTAGGTCCTTTACACTTCCTGGTGCTTCTTTTCTCTTCAAACTGTACATTTTGTGTCGTGTTCAACTTGCTCCTTTTCATTATAGGTCTGCATAAGAGAGATCACTAATAACTACAGAATAAAGTCAATACTGGGCCATCTTGAAATCTCCTCTGCCAACACATTAATCCAAAACTCTTCAGTTTAGCATCAGATAGATCTTTTGGACAAGGGCAAAAAGCAGCCAAAGTCTTTGCCAAAATATCGCAAGATCATCTCTAGGCCACTTACTAATATTCTTCTCCTTTGAAACCTCTTGAGCCAGGCCATCATAATCTGCATTGCTCTCAGCACCACTGTCTTCCATACTTCTACCAGTGAGTTTCATTAATCCCTGTTTAACCCATTCAACTGCTTGTCTAATCCAGAATCCCAAAGTCCACATTCTGTCAGCAAGCAACATGGTCAGGCCTGTCATAGCAATAACCCCCTCCTGGTACCAACTTCTGTCTTAGTGTTCTGTTGCTGTGTTCATATTGTATATCAAGAGACAAGAGTTGCCATGGTCAACTCTTTAAAAGAAATCATTTAATTGAGATTGCTTATAATTTTTCATGTGTGTGTGTGTGTGTGTGTGTGTGTGTGTCATATAATTTAAGTCCATTGTCATGGTGGGGAACATAATGGCATGCAAGCAGACCTGGTACTAGAAAAGTAGCTGAGGGTTCTACACCCAGGTCCAAAGGCAGCAATAAGAAAGAGAGCCACTCACTGGTCAGGACCTGGCTTGGACTTCTGAAACCTCAAAGCCCCCCACCCCATGACATACTTCTTCCAACAAGGCCACACCTGCTAATGTCTGAGTCATGCCACTCCCTGATGACTGAGCATTCAAATAGATAAGCCTGGGAAGCCATTCTTATGCAGCCTGCTACCTCTCCTAAACCTCCCCTCCTCGCTATTAGGAAATCTGGTTATCTCTAGTCATGGCCCCACAGTTAGAAAGCTGGCTTCCTTTTTTATGGTTTCTTTTAAGCTGTCTTCACTCAGATTACATGTCAATCACTAGTCTCAACAGGTGGGTAAGTAGACCTAGCTTAGCATCTATCATTCAGCTTAGTTTCTAGTTTCTAGTTTTGCTGTCTACCTTTGTGTGTTCAGGTTAACTCTGGAATTCTTTTGCTTTAGTAAAGAGTAGGTTAGTGAATCCATCAGTCAGCCAGACACCAACTAGTCGTGAAGTGTAGCACATGTATTTGACTGGTGAATACACTTTTACTTCTGGTGATTGGGATTGCTTACTGATGGTGTGCCAGTGCAGCGTTAACAGATGACTTACAGTAAAAAGTTAGTTCTCCGAGAGAAGATAAATGGAAACTAAAGTTAAACACTGTGTGAGTTTACCAAGAGCTAGGCTTTGTGCGGGACTCTGCATGCTGTCTTCTGCTGACTTCTTGGAATTTCTTTCAGTGGTGTGCAGCCTGCTGCAACTGCTGCATCTCTGCTTCATTTAGCATTGTGGCTCTCTGGGCGTGAGCCCAGACGAGTAAGGCCACCCTGAGTGGCTCCTCCCCTGGGTTCTGAGGAAGGTTTGGCCAGGACTCTGACTGGAGGACAATCAGGAGAGGTAGCAGTGTGCAAATCAAGTGGGAATTTGGCACTTTACCCCCAACAGGCTCAGTAAGCAGCCCAGGCTAGCCTCAAATTGGCAATCCTCCTGTCTCAGCCTCCCAAAGGCTGGGATTATAGGGTGTATGTGAGCACACCTGGCTTCCATTGTCCTACTTTTCATTAAGTTCTGCCTGGACATTATTTCCTTTGGCCTGAATAATTAAGCCATAAAGTTGTAGTCGTAAGAAATTCAAATACTGAAAGGAGAAGAAGTCTTCTCACCTCCCAGCAATGTTGTGCCGGTTGACTATGCGCAGACAAGGCTGGTTGCCTGAAGAATGATGCTTGCACTCCCCAGCTCCAAGGTCACCATCCTCTAAGTGTACCAGTCAGGATGCTTTTAAATCTGAGTGACAGAAAGTGTGGTTCAAGCTGTCCTAAGGCATAAGCTTCTTCATTCTCACAGTCAGGAAGTTCTCAGAAGACTGAGCACTGGGCTTGGCTGGTAGAGCAGTTCAGTGGTATTAGCAAGGACCCTGGTTATTCCTTAGCTCTGCCACCCTCCACTTTATCTGTCGCATGGGAAGACTAGGTCTCTGGGTCCCAGCAATACAGCCATGGATGCAAAGAGCTGTGGCCTGTGTCCTGAGCAAATCCATCTGCATCCAAACTTCTCCAGCCATCCTCCCTCATAACTCTAGTGCCGAGCCAGTTCTTCCCCATCTTTATACTAGGGACTGGACAAAGAAATGATGACGTCACTACCGGGAGCTTAGCCACCACAACAAACCACGGGAGACAAATGTCATGCATCACAGGTAATTTAAAAGCTTCTAGTAGCCATATTTTTTAAGTAACTAAATTTTTGGCAATACATTTTTAACCCAGTATATTAGTTATTTTTCTCATTGTTGTGCCAAAATTTCTAACAAAAACAGCTTTAAAAAGGAAGGGTACATTTAGGCTCACAGCCTGAGGGAACAGTCCCTCCAGGTGGGGAAGGCTTATTGGTGAGAGTGGTTGTAGCTGTGGCAACAGGAGTGTAAAACAGCTGCTCACCTCGTATCCACGGTCGGGGAGCAGAGAGAGCCAGTTCTGTACACAGCTGCCATCCTCCTGTTCCCCTTTACTCAGTCTAGGGCCCCAGCCAGCGGGGTGGTGCCTCCCGCATTCAGGGTGGGTCTTCTCTCCTCGGTTAACCTCTCCACAAACACTCGGACAGACATTCCCAGCGGTGTGCCTCCTGTGTGAATCCAAGTCCCAACAAACTGACTATGAAGGTTAACTAGCCCCCCAGTACATCAGAATGCTGTCTACTGTGTAACCAGCACCCGAGAAAATTACTGAGAGAGTATCCTTCTTTCATCCTTGAAGTATGGTGTGTATTTTACACCAGCCTCAAATTTTTCATGGTCATGTTTAATAGATTCGGTAGTCAAATGTGTGTCCGATGGTACAGATCCAGAGACTAAAACTCAGGAACACAAAGATTGGATCCCCCATCAGTCTTCAGCCTCTTTCCATCAATGTCCGGCCTTCTCTTGTATCTGTGCTCTTGCTTCTGTGCGTTCACCATGCTTTTCCTTCTCCCTGGCCCATTCTCTCCTTCTTCATAAAGGACTTTAATTTTAATTTTGTTATATCCATCACACCCAACCAAGTTGTTACTACAGGTAATAGTCTGTCCTCAAACCTGTGAGGACAGGTAAAACTCTTCTGTACCTTTTCAAGTCAATTTTTAAATTTTTTAAAGATTTATTCAGTTACTATTTTATGTGCATTGGTGTTTTGCCCCCATGTGTGTGCACCTTGCTTGCGGAGGTCAAGAGAGACATCAGATGGCCGGGAACTGGAGTTCTAAGTGGTGTGAACTACCACGTCAGTGCTAGTCCTCAATCCCAGGTCCTCTGCAAGAGCAGTAAGTGCCCCAGCCATCTCTCCAGCCCTCTTCTCTACTTCTCATGTGACTCCATGGTCTCTCTTGTCAAACCGTTTCCCATTTGCTTTCCCACGGTGGTCTCCTTGAGGTCCGGAGCAGTGTCTGTGCTTGGGCACTTCAGAGGCATTCATGTTTATAAGAAGGAAGTACAGTAGATTCCTAAGAAAACTAGGGTGACTTGGATTTTGCAGACTCTCTGAAATAAAATTGACGAGAGAATGTTCGACCCTGTAAGCATTCTCTCCTCTTGGTTCTATGCAGACTTTTTTTCATGTAAGAATTTTTATAATTCCACATGTTGAAGTATCTCTCCACAGGAATCCATCACGTCTCCTGTTAATGGCTTTACTGGCCTACTTATGGACTTTAGTTTTTCTAGCCTGTCATTCACATGCATCTGTCCTTCCTGGTATCCTGAATTACTTAGATCAAGTACTGGGACTACTTCCTGATTCTAGCATATGCCCCATTAACCAGCCAGTGTTGTATGTTATGGGGTGAGAAGGGCCATGCTTGAGCTGTTACTACCCTTCTCAGTTTCTAGGAACCACCAGAACTCTAAATATAACTTAAAACTCAGAAGTATTGCTAACTTAAGTCTCTCTTAGTTTTAATGAACTAGGTAGGGCACCAAAGGAGGTGCACTTAAAAGGCAAATGATATATGTTTATTTTGGAAAAATTACTTCAATATTTGTTCATTGTTATATTTCAAAGTATTTCCTTTATCTGGTATGTATCTCATTGTAGAAATAAAACTTCTTTTGTTGACATTAAACTTTACTATATGAAGCAAAAATATCAATTAAGAAATTCAGGAGCTTTCACGATAAATCATTTCAGGATGCACCATCAGAAACTGCTTCTCAACGTAATGATTATTTGTTGATGAACTAGATCAGAAGTCAGTCTACATGATCCTAGGCCAGTTCAGTCTGCAGCCCAAACTACAAAATTCTGAAGTGGTTAGAAATAAAATTTCGTGATGTAAAATTTATGTGGAATTCAAGTTTAATGTTCATAAATACATTTAGGGGTCATACCCAGCACTGTTTAGGTGGGTCTTGTCTTTGACCACTTCCCTACTCTAAGACAGAGATAAGGAATCCAAGAGACCTTGCATCCTGTAGAACTAGAGTATTTACTATCTGCCCCTTTGTAGAAAAGCAGGTTCAGTTCTACGCTTATAAAGCAGAGACATTAAGCATTCAGCTTTTGGGTCTTGTTTCAAATGTTATGTTAAATGTGGCCAGAGTTTGTTCTTTGAGAACGAGCCAGTATCCTGGAAAATACTACCCGTGTGATAGCACAATAGACTTGACTGTGGGCTTTGGATTTATTTACTCACAGAGGAAACTAATTTTATTTTCTAAAGGAATAATAAACAATTCTGTCTTCATCAGTATTCATCAGAGCATTGAAGGAAAGTTTGCCTGTAGCAAAGGTTACTTTTGTCTCCTTGCTGAAGTTCCGTTTAGAAATGCTTCATAACTGGCTTTCTGTTGTTTTTAAGGACGAGGGAATATTCAGTTGTTTCTATAGTGACCTTTCATTTCAGATGCACAGGCATTTCCAAAGCCAACAGTGGTTATAGGGAGAGCAGTGGAAGAGTGGGGATTACGGACTTTATAACTGACTCATAATTTCACTTATGCGTGACACAGAGCGGCCACATTTCTAAGAGGTTGCATACATCCAGCCATTTTGTGCACACGAGTGACTTATTAATTTGAGTTGTAAAATAATCTTGGACTCTAGTCAAAATCCATGAACTTACTCCTTGCTTTCTTCTCCCACTGTTCCCCCTGCTTAGGATGAAAAAGAAAAAAAAACACCATTTTTTATCAGCAAAGAGGATAAAATTTTAATATAAAAATGGATTTTTCTCAACTACACTATAAAAAAAGACTGAGTGTAGTACCTCAGAATGCCTGTGTACCTCAGACATATGTACCTCAGAATACCTGTGTATCTCAGAATGCCTGTGTACCTCAGAATACCTGTGTACCTCAGGCCTATGTACCTCAGAATGCCTATGACGTCATGGTTTTTTGCAGTTTATGTCTATAAAGGTAATTTGTATTTGTGACTTTTATGTCATCAGGAGTTTTTCTAGTAAGTTTTGTCAATTTTGGAGCTGCATATATACCCCATATCTATAATTCCATAATTTATAATTAATTATTCTAATTACTAATATCCACTCCAATTAAAAATTAAGTAGGCACTTAGGGTTCTTAACCCTTCCACATGTCTGTCTGTATGTTAGATGTTATTTGAAGATCACTAGAGAAATATTTAAAAAAAACTTTTGTTAACAGTTCACAGTGGTACATTATTAAACCAATAAATACCATGTATGTATAATTGACTGAATGAATGTGAAAGTTATAGTGGAGAACTGTTGCCTATATAGTCTTTTTTAAAGTGGCAATTGATGGAATATAGTTCCCTCGACCACAGGTTTGAGAGCATTACTGCTCACCAGAGGTCACATTTACAGCCTAAAGATCCTTGCCTTCCTAGTAAACTTGGATTATGGTGGTGTGCATGATTTATTCCCCTGCTTTAAAGTTAAGAGCTAGGAGCCTTCTCTCCCTTAGCAGTACACCCCCAATTAAGTCATGCTTCTTCATCTCCTGTCCAAACCTCCTCTTTGAACAAACTGTGTAAGCATGTATATGTATATTGCTTATTTTTCAGAGCCTGAGTACTGGCCTTCCACTGCTGATTGCTATTTGGCTGGCTTGCTTTCTGTGCTGGCAGGTGTTACCTTTTCAGATCACATATTTGAAAATACTCTTTAGTTAATTGGAGTTTCTTTTTCATCATCCGATGGAAGGAATTGTATGACATTTTTAAATCCCCAAATATCTAACATAGGTAAATTAAATTATAAGGGCAAGACTGTAATGGAAGGTATCTTCTGTTCCTTCATAGGTGGGACAGAAATATGCTCCCAGCAAACCTAGGCTACACTGCCACTGTTGGGTAAGCAGTGGAGCCACTTTACCAAACTAAGGTCAAACGGTAGTGGGGTGGGAGGCACGGTTCAGTGGGACAGTATATGCTTAGCGTGCATGAGGTACTGTGTCCAGTCCCAAGCACTGAACAAAGACTCACCCCCAAGCTTCTTACTCTAAAAGACTAAGATGCTAACTGGCTTGCTTTGTCCTGAAGAGTTTATGCCTTTATCTGGATCACTGTGCCATGAGATTACTTGGGTGAAGACGATTGCTTATGGGGAACAGGAGGCATTTGCTGGTGCTACTTGTCTGTTTGTCAGTAGTTTGTTTCCTAGGTGATGACTTGCTAGGTTTCTGGTCTGTAGCTTGCATATCATCTGTTTGGGTGACGCCTTTACTCTGGCTCACACTGACTTCTCCAGGGCCTGTACTTCCTGGTTTGGCTTGTTTTAGGTCTCTGGTACTCTCTGGTCTTGTACTGCCCACCCGCCACTGACCTATGGCCCATTGCTCTTTTGTCTGCATGTGGCATTTCAGAGATCACTCCCATATTGCTTCTAATCCAGAACCTTCAAGACTGAGAGAATTCTATTTACTACTCTCTCCATCTGTTATAGAATCCTGAGAGTATCCGTAGTCTCTGCTGGTAGGGCTGATATTCTGTGTCCCCTGATCGTTGCCATAGCAGTGGTTAAACACTTGAGTGCTTTTCCACCCCCTGGCCGATTGCTGCTGCTCCAGTTTTCACCTCCTGTCATCCTGTCCTTGTGCCCCAGGCCTCTTGGACCTCAAACTATCTGGGAACTATTGGGCCATTAGTCAGCCCAGACATTTTCAGGACTATATATTAATATCCAGCTTTACTAGTTGATTTTTATACCATACTAATTATTTTTAAGATCAATCATGACTTCAAAGATAAATCCAAGTTAAATTCTCATGGGAAAAAAGTTCTGAAGTAATTTTGATAATATTTTATGTTTTCTTATTTAGCAATTGTATACCTTTAAACACCATCTCTATATGCACTACTATTCTAATGCTATGAAATATTTCTAATTTTGTAAAAAGGAGGCTCTTAATCTAATTGTAAAGTTATACATGGGTTATGTGGAAAACATGATTCCTGATCAATTTTAGTATGAACCAAAACTTACTCTGGAAAGTCTTTAAAAAAGAAAAAAAATGAAGCAACAGCAAAGTACATATAGAAAACAATTGGGAGCCAGTTTCAAAGCAATACAGTTTTCTCTCAGAAATTGTTTAAAATACATTAATGTTGAAGTTCTATGGACTGCAGAATTGTGAAGAGTAGAAGAATTCGCCCATTTGATAATGCTTCTTTTGTGGTCCAAATATTAAAATATTGGAAGATATAAACCATAGATGGGAGCGGTATGAGAAGAGGTAAAAGCATGGAAGTTGGCAGAAAACAACAGCAGCAGCAAACAAACAAAACCCATGTGGGGGCAGAGACCCTGTTTGCTGGGAGCGCCCGGGTTGCATGTTTGAGGTCAAGGCAGCTGAGTAGATTCTTGAGAGCAGGACTGAACACTATGGGCATTTTGTTCTTTGGAGCAGACACTTTCTTCATTGAGGAACAAGGGATGTGTTTATGATGGTGGCCATAACTCAGCCTGGCAGCCACATGGGGGAGAGGAAGGCTTCTTCCGAGTGATTCCAGAATAGGTACTGATCTTGTTGATGGGTGTGATTGGAAATGAGAAGGAAAGCAGTGTATTTCCCAGAGCAATGTGACAGAAAGTGCTGGAAGGCTCTGGTGAGTATCTGAGTAGGGAAGAATGAAGAAGGAACTTGAGTGGTCTGTAAGGTTCAAAAAGGGAGCGTGAGATCTGGGCAGATCCTTCAAGAAAGAAACAGTAAGGCAAAAAAGAATAAAATAAAATTTTAAAAAATATTTTTAAAAAAACAGTAAAATTGGACAACGGTGTCAAAACAGCAGGTTTAAGACTTAGAAAATAGTTTTTAAAACATTCAGCAAATTAAGAAACATTCCATTTGTACAAGTGTATTTTGGGTAAGAGAAATTGGATTCTGTGGCGTTCCAGACTGGGGATGCTTTACCTCCAGACTTGGCACAGTAGTTTGCCAAGGGCAAGAAAAGCCACGAAAAGTTCAGTTTCTCTGAAGAAGTGGGTGCGAACCCTCATGCCCACCAGCATGTTAATGATAGTATAATGACAAACAGGATCTGAATTTTCTGTTTGGGTGGGGACCAGCAGTCTACCCACAGACCAGCTGGTGACTTCTCAGGGACCTTTGAGACATAGTGACAGGGGCCTTGGTCAACTCTACAGTTCCTGATTGACTACCTGGCTTTGCATTCATGCAAGGAAGAGCAGAGAGGGCTCAAGATAGTTGTATGCCTGGTGACTGGAAAATACTGTTCAGATGTAGAGAAGATGCAAGAAGTCCTGGCAGAAATTCAATGCCAGGAAAGAGTTGAAGACAACTTGATCTGGTAATGCAGTCCCCAAGCAGAGCACAGGTCCATTGGCAGAGGGTGAAAGCTTCTGTGCTTTAAGCATAACCAGGAAGCAATCCTTTGTTGTCTCTTTAGCCATGTAAACACAGACATGATCCTGGTGACTGAGCAGAGATCCAAGGAGCCTTGCACTGTGAAGAAAATAGTTCTGGCAGATTTAGTATAAGAAACAACAGCCTTGAGAGGAGAACATTAAAATACAGATTTTTTCAATATCAAAGTTAAATAATAAATTAATAACAAAATGAAATTTTCAGTAAAATATCTTTGATGTATGTTAATATATAATATAAAATATATATTGTACACACATATACACATATACATGTATATATGGGTAACCGATACTCAGGAAAAAAATGTAGTCAGTATCAGGACTGGGGTGATGACTCAGTGGATAAGACACTTGCTGCTCAAGTCCCCAGCACCCTGCAGAAAGCCAAGCATAGCCATGCCTGCTTATAGCACCAGCATGTTGCATAGGAGTCAGGGTCAGAGACAAGAGGATCTCTGGGGACTACTGGGTCCATTCCTAACTCCAGGTTCAGTGAGAGATCCAGTCTCAGAGAAATAAAGTTGAAGGTGAGAAAGCAGGGCACCTGGCTTCCTTCTCTGGCTTCCATGTGGGTGAGTAGTCAGACACACACACATAAAGAAAACATGTGTGTCAGTGGAAACTTTGTGAGTGGGCCCAGATGTTGGTCTTAGCGGACAAAGACTTCAAAGCACTTACAATAAACATGCTCAAGGAATTAAAGGAAGCCATGCTTAAAGAATTAAAATGTAGCTCAAACTAATGACTCAATTCTCAATAAACAGAATCTCAATACAGAAAACTTGTTTAGAATATTAAAATGGAAAAAAAACTAGAGTTAAAAAATGTAATAACTGAAATAAAAATCCACTGCAGTGAGTCAATAACAGCTCAAGATGGCAGAAGAAAGAGCTAGTAGGTAACACAGAGGAAGGGGGCTCAGAGAGCAGACAGCTTCAGCCCGGCCTGGTGAGCCTGTTCCACTGTAATCCCCATAGGAGGAGCACAAGTTTAAGGTCTGACTGGAATACATACAAAAAATGCTGTCTCAAACAGAAGCAAGAAACAGAGCATCAGAAGCCATGGTGTGTATCAAATAACATGAAAATGTTTAAACCATTGTCCAGGTTGGGTTAAGATCATAAAATCAATGACTGTTTATACAGGAGAATAACCCCAGGATAAATATAGACTGAACCCAACATTCATTCCTTATTAAGAACTAAACACTATGACTTTTTAAAAAAGAAAAAAAAAACACTGGATGTCTCAGAATATAAAATAATTCCTTTGAGAAAAAAAAACCCTATAGCTAATGTCTTCCTAGGGGAAAACTGAATGCTTCCTTCTAATAGTGGGAAAGAAGGAAGAGTTTGCCTCTCACTGTTCCGTGACGTTATATTTGAGATTGTAGCCAATGTGATATGGCAAAGAAAGGGGAGAGAAAGGAGAAAGGAGAGAAATAAAAAGTGTGTGGTTTAGAAAAGAAGAGACAGATCTGTCTTGTTTGCAGATGACAAGGTCCTGTATTAGGAAGAAACTCATATTAGGGCTAGTGAGTACTCTGAAGTTATAGCCATGATAAAAACCCACAGAATGATATGTAAAGCCATAATACATATATATTATACATACATGTATATATGTATGTATATAATCAAAAACAAAATTAAGACTGTTGTTTATAATACCTCAAAAGCATACAAGAATGAATTTAAACAAACCTTGTCTATGGAAAAGCCGTCACTGAGTGGAATTAAAGTTTAGAAAATTCCTTATTGTTAAGTTGACTGTTTTCCCCAAATTGACACTTTCAGTACAAACCCTTACAAAATCCCAGATGGCTTTATTGGGTACAGGCTGTCAAGCTGATCCTGAAATTTGTGTATAAATGCAAAAGGCTCAAGGCAGATAAGGGGCTGGAGAGATGGCTTAACGGTTAAGTGCACTGCCTGCTCTTCCAAAGGTCCTGGGTTCAATTCCTAGCAACCACATGGTGGCTCACAACCATCTCTAATGAAACCTGGTGCCCTCTTGAGGAAGAGACCTGGTCCGTCATCCTCATCAGCTTAGACTATGAAACCCAATATGGACAAGTTCAACAGAACCACCATTTATGGGCTGCCCATGCATGCTTCAGTATTGCCAGGGCAAAAATTTCATTCATTCAGTTTCAAGGTAGATAAAACAGTTTGAAATAGGAAGACTCGAGTTGGGAGAGTGATAAATTTCCATTTCAAGTTTTCTAGCCCTGCAAATGTGGCGTTAAGATGGGCATGCTGCTCAGAGGAATAGAAATGAGTCTAAAACCAAACCTTTATGTTAACTCAGTTTTCACACGGTGCTGAGGGAATTCTGGGGGAGGGGGTCAATAAATTCCACTACAAAAATTAAACACACATTTGAAAAATAAACATTAGACTATTGCCCAATACCACATGCAAAAACAATTCAAAATAGGTAGTAGATTTAAGACTAAGACCTAAGATTGTCCAGCTCAGTAGTTGCCTTGGGCTAGGAACAGGCTTAGAAGCCTTTCTAGTGACTGAGATGTTCTCAGAGCAGATGATGGTGACTGCACAGCTTACTAAAACTGCTCCCTGAGAGTGAGCTGTATCACCTATACCAACCCCACAAGACTGCTTAAAAAATGACAGAATAGGCTTCCGTCATGAAGCCCTCTTGATTACATTCTGGTAAGTGGTTGGTCATTTGTCTTAGAAACCTTAAGAGCCTGCCCAGCAGACAAATATCAAACGAAAAGGCAGATGTCACCATGGGATTTTAGGGGTGGCATGGACCTCGGGCCTTGGGCCCCTCACTCATCCTTCCTTTGTAGTTCTGTTAGCCTTGATTTGCCCTCCTTCAATTGTACCTGATCGTGACCGCAGTTCCTATGGTTACCAGTCCACCAAACTGGAAGGGCCTCGATTCTTCTTCCACTGCCCATCCTGACTGCTGATTTTTCCTTGTTTCATTCTTTTTTATACATTTAATCAAAACGAAGTCACCAAGGGAAGTATAATTTTGTTCTTTAAAATTACAAATACAAAACAAAATTTACCTTGAATTCTCTAGGTTAATCATTGTAGTGAAAAGTAGTTTCTGTTCTTATTGGAATCCTCCCTACCCCCAATAGACAGGGGACAGGGCAGTTTTAAAGAAATCATTTAAGGTATTATTAAAAAAAAAAGGGGGGGAGTGTTTAATCATTTTCTTATCTGAAGTCAATCTCACACAGAACACAAAACCTGACCCTGAGACGGCCTCCCCCACTAGGTGGCAAAAGCAAGCTACAGGAGAGGCTGGAACAGCCCAGCTTCTACTCCATGAGGTCACTACATCCTTCCTGGCACCACCTTGTAAAAGGCGAACACTGGACATGAGGAGAGTCCCTGCTATCTAGGTTCTGCACGGTGCCGGTGCCGGAAGAAGGGCACAGCACCCTTTGATTCACACATGGGGGGAAGCTGTGCACAGAAATGTTTTACAAGGAAGGCGTCTGAGGGCCACGGGGAAGGGAAATACACAAATACAATTCATTTCTAAGATACTGAATGGGAAACACAATTCTAAAACACCGTACATGGCTACTGTGTGTGTGTGTGTGTGTGTATTTACAGGAAATGCTGAAGAGAAAATTACTGCCACCATTGGCACTTTGTCCCAAGGTTCTTAGAAGGTGCTGTGGAAGTTCCCTGAGTAAATCACAAGCCCCTTTTTAAACTAGGATGGTATGTCTCTTAGCAGCAGCAAGGTGGCTCTCAGCAGTCATTTCTAACCTAGTTCTGTCACCTATCGGCCCACCTGGGCTTTAGAAAAATAAAAAGTTTCTGTAAGCTTTATCAGGTTCATGGGTCTTAGAATATGCTTAACAAACAAACAAACAAACAAAAGCTACCCAGCACCAAAGTGGAACTTCCGGTCTGTGCTGGCCAGGGGCTCTATGAGTCCGCCAAGAATGCTTTGATTTTTATGTTGCTGTCACCAGGATTTTCCTGTTCTCTCTCCGCATATGTCCTTTGTGGTCTTCTTTTGTTTCTATCTCTGAAGGGCAGCAGGCTATGCTTTTGCTCTGATGTAAACTATCTCTGTTGCTGAGGTTTGCAAGCCGGGGTCAGTACTGCAGGTAGTGACAGCCTCCCCAGGTGTTGTCCTATAGAACAGGCAGTTCAAAACTGAGGGAACCATCTCAAATCCCAGCCAGCACACAAGTGTTCAGTTTCTTCCATGAAGTACAGACTTGAATTGTTTCAGTTTAACATTTTAATTTAAAAAGCAGCTAGTCATTTTACATCATTCAATAACTATTTACTCAGTGTCCCTGTGTGCAAGGGAAAATAATGTAAGAACACTTGTTGCTTTTTAAACAAGTGGCAGTGTGTTTGGGTCTTCTGTGATTGAGTAATTTAAAAACTCTTAGTCATTGTTTAGGTGAACTTTATGAAAAGAAGCCCTATTTGATTAATAGATTTCTTCCTGGCTCCTCTGTTTATGCAGATGATAGAGCTCACAACTGAGACTCGTGTGTCACCCAGGAAATGAGCCTCACTGACAAGGAGGATTTAAAATCTGACCACATCAGTAGAGTCATAAGGATGTTCTCAGCAGCCCTTCATTGGAAGGTGCTTCCACGTGCCATGACAGTGTATCCATGCGATGCATCTCCTGCGGACTTTGCTATGCGCTGGGTCTTCTTGCAGTTCAACAGATTCCCCTTGGGGCCCATGGCTTAGCTCCTCGTGCTATATTGTTGTAGCTTCTGCTGCTAGTCTGCAGCCTGCCACTAATCAGACTTCCTGTCGCTCCATGTTAAAGGGTTACACAGTCGCAGTTTTTAATACTCCAGGAACTTTTCAAATCAGAGTAATCCAGAGTAAAAGATAACCCAAAGTTAAGTCAGGCAATAACCCTTTATTAAATAAGAGCAATTCAGAGTAAAAGATAACCCAAAGTTAAGTCAGGTCATAATCCTTTATTAAATCAGAGTAATCCAGAGTAAAAGATAACCCAAAGTTAAGTCAGTCAATAACCCTTTATTAAATAAGAGTAATTCAGAGTAAAAGATAACCCAAAGTTAAGTCAGGCAATAATCCTTTATCAAATCAGAGTAATCCAGAGTAAAAAATAACCCAAAGTTAAGTCAGGCAATAACCCTTTATTAAATGCCTCATGACTTTATGGTGCTGTTCCAATATGTGTGTGTTTGGATCTACAGCCTCTGTTTGTCATAGGCAGTACAGATTTTCTTCCAGTCACGATAACTGATCTGAGAGACAGCATTCTGCCTCTGAATCACCAGCCATAAAAAGTTTCCAATCTTAAGAAAAATGTTTGCAAATTGTTAATTTAGATTTTCTTTTAATACCACTCGAGGAAGACATGAAGATGGTCTCCAGAGTCTTGCTTTTGAACACCCCCTCGGTGGCCAGCAGAAATAGAAGCATCCTTCTTGTTTCTTTGTGGGATAATAGGTGCTTTCCCAGTATCAGTTACTCCTAGAGATGAACAACAAATCATTGAAAAGTCTTGATCTACGTTTATATTTTGGGTGACATTTGTGGTCCAAACAGCAATGATATATGGTCTTGTTCAAGGAACAATAATCTCATTAAATAGATTTTTAGAAATATTTATTAATTTTTATACCCCACCCCCACCTCTGAGGATGAATAAAGCCAACACGTGTGAATTCTGTGGTAGTCAAATAAAAACAAAGAGAACTCTATGGTTCTCCCTTAAAGAATGTGAAACTTCACTGTAGAGTGCTCAGGGAAGGTCACACTAAGCTTGTACCTCTATGGTTTGGAGTCCAAGAGTCATTTGATTCACCTGTGCCTGGGAAGGTATACAGAGAAGCCGTCAATAAGACATCTGCATGATGCAGCTGGGTGCGTCGGACATAGTAACAAGTGCAATTTATTTGTTTGTTTGTTCATTTTTCAAGACAGGGTTTCTCTGTGTAATAGTCCTCCTGGCTGTCCTGAAACTCACTTTGTAGACCAGGCTAGCCTCGAATTCACTGATATCCATCTGCCTCTGCCTCCCGAGTGCTGGGATTAAATGCGTATGCCACCACCACCCAGAGCAATTGACTTTTAAAATTGTAAGACATTGAGTGTAAACACGCAATTCTGAAATAGACCACACTTTGTCAATAATAGTTGTTTTCTTTGTATTTTCATTTAAAAGCATAAGATTACTTAAGACGCCATGTGAAAACCTAGTATACTCTGTTCTTTGTTTTAGTAAATAAAATTTTAATGAGGGTTCAGTATTCTTATTTAGTAAATACCTCACTAAGAGCCTTCTGGCAATTTTTTAAGTAGGGAAGTTTGCACAAAAGAAGCATTTTCTTATACCAAATTGGTTCCTTTGAAGTATATGGCAGATGACATCTGTCTGAGTGAGCATTGCAAAAGACATCCATTGGACATCATTAGTGGTGCAGTAAATTGGTTATTTATGTTTTAAAGTCCAAGCCTAGTGGAATCTTTTGTGTTTGCTTTTGAAGATTTTTGTTACAATAGGACACTTGTGAACTGAGTAGAGTTGTCCTTTTGGTTTAGTTAATGCTTCATTGGAACTTAAAGACTCCTCTCCCACCCACGATCTCCTTGTTAATAGAATGGGAGGAGAAAACCGTAAATTACTTCAAAAGTTATAAAAAAAAGTCACATATTATTTGTGTCGTTGCTGTAACAGTCACAGGTTAAAAAAATAATGAAGAAACCTACAAGTCCACTAGAACGTTTGAACATACTACAGTTATACCATGCTACCTTTTAATAGCCATATATTACAGTTGTGTTCTGTTGTTGCTAAAGTTGAAAACACAGTCATCTCATTTTCAAGCTGTTGTTTAAAATTTTATACAAGTTTTAAAAACAGGTATCTATAATATTTTTTATCAATTGCTAGCATATTTTCCTAAAGGTTTACCATTATATACTATTGCCTAACATGAATATTTAACTACAGAAATGGCTAAAATATTCTATCTAGCAACTAAACATCCTACATATTACCTGAGCAGGTGGGCTGACAAAAAATGGAGCTCAGGATATTTTTCTTTAATCTCGTTTTATAACACACACACACACACACACACACACACACACACACACCTACACAGTGAAAGGAGACTGTATTGGCACCCCTCTCAATTCCCTGAGAAAAATAAAAGATACCTAAGATAAAGGCAAGGAGCTCAGCCTACATGAAGTTCTACAAAGAGTCTCTTCACTGTCTAGATGAAGATGTTTCCATTCTAACTGGAGCTAATCTCTTACCCTAGTGCTCAAAGCCCACCTCATGGGAAATTCTTTTTACTTCCTGCCTTTGATTTCCCAGAAATCACTTCTTTGTCATCTTCCGTGGTTCCTTTCCTTCAACTTCTGATTGCTTCTCATCCCAACATTGTTGCCCCCACCCATGCCTCTGCTCAGAACTGTAGTACTGTCTCCTTCACCTCGGCTGCCAAGCCCATTCTCCTCTTACTTCTCCTTCCCAACCCCCTTTGTGTCTTGACCACAGTCTCCTGTGTTCTACAGACGGCCTTGCAAGGCTCTACTTCAGCTTCCTCCTGTCCAGTCAGTTCTGTAGGAACTCTGTAGAGAGTTGTCTCTCCTTGTGAGCCTTGTGAGGTGACTGAGTCTCTTCCTTTGACTATTTGTCTTCTCTTGATTCCTTCGGCGCTATGTGATAGCCAAGCTTTATCTGGGGTGTTCTGATTCCTTTTGTAGTATTAACAACTTTTATGTACTGCACTGTTGATCATATTTTGATGTCTTCACATATTTATTTGTATCACTAAAAATCCATTTGCTTTAAAGAGGAGAGATTGGCTTTAAATTGGTGGGCATGATTCTAATGAGTCCAATATCTCCAATGAAGGCTGGTGTCTGGAAGCAGGCAAAGTTGATGCTGTAGTCTTGAGTAATAAGTCTTCAGGGTAAATCTGTAAGATTAGTGTGACACAGGCTTAAGGTAGAATTCCTTTCTCTCCATGAATCCTCAACCTTTCCTCTCCCAAGCCTGAGTGATGGGATGAAGCCCCTACCTTTATGGAAGCTGATCTGATCAACCAATTGGAAATATCAGCCACATCTGCAGAACGTTCACCACAGTATCTAGACCAGTGTCTGACCAAGCCCAGCAAGTTGACACAAAAATTAACTATCACGCTCCTTCACCAGCTCTGGGCTGATATTTATGGGACTATTGGAAAACCTGGAGGTTGAGACTTGATACTTTGTTCTTACATTTTAATCGGATGATTTACTTTGGGCTTTTTTTTAACCTTTATAGATTTATTTTTTAAAAAAATATTTTTAGTTAATAGAATTTTATTACTTTTTCCCTCTGTCTCTCCCTCCCATGTACTCTCTCCTAAACCCCTCTCGTGCCCCCATTACTCTCAAGTTGATACCCTCTTTTTCTTTGATTACATTTGTTAGTATACACACACACACACACATAGTTCCTGTGTCATAGTTACTTTTCTTTGGCTGTGAAGAAATACCATGACAAAGGCAACTTATAAAAGAAAACATTTAATTAGGAGCTTGCTTACAGTTTCAGAGGGTGAGTCCATAATCATCATGCCTGGGAGCATGGCAGCAGGCAGGCAGGTGCTGGAGAAATAACTGAGAGCTTAAATCTGGTCCACAGGTGAGAGGCAAGAGTGGCGGGGGACACTGAGAGATTGAGACTGATATTGAGTAGAAATGATGTGAACTTTTGAAACCTCCAAGTCTAGCCCTAGTGACACACCTCCTCCAACAAAGCCACACCTCCTAATCCTTAAGTGAGTCTATGAGGTCCATTCTTGTTGTCGAAGACTGCTCTTCATTTCCAGTTGCCCAGACCCAAATAATCAACAAGAAACTATATTAATTACAACACTGCTTGGCCTATTAGCTCAGGCTTCTTATTAACTAACTCTTATATAATAAATCAACCCATTTGTATTAATCTGTGTATCAGCACGAGGCTGTGACTTACTGGTAAGGGTCTGGCATCTGTCTCCTTCAGCAGCTACATGGTATCTCCTTGACTTTGCCTACTCTTTCTTTATATCTCTTCTATATTCTGCCCTGCCATAGGCCAAAACAGCTTCTTTATTAACCAATGGTAATNTTACAACACTGCTTGGCCTATTAGCTCAGGCTTCTTATTAACTAACTCTTATATAATAAATCAACCCATTTGTATTAATCTGTGTATCAGCACGAGGCTGTGACTTACTGGTAAGGGTCTGGCATCTGTCTCCTTCAGCAGCTACATGGTATCTCCTTGACTTTGCCTACTCTTTCTTTATATCTCTTCTATATTCTGCCCTGCCATAGGCCAAAACAGCTTCTTTATTAACCAATGGTAATAAAACACATTCACAGCATACAGAGGGGAATCCCACATCACATTCTCATTCAAAACACCATTTGCTGAGTTCATTTTTGCTGTTTGTGTGCATACGGATTCAAGGCTGACCCCTCTGCATTGAACAACCAATAAAGGAGCTTAGCCCTGCGAGAGGCTAATTCTTCTCACAGTATTTAATAGTTGTCTGTAGCTCTTTGTGCAAGTGTTATAGCTCTGAGGGGAAAGACTTACCCAGTAGAAATGTTAAAATTCTGAGGGGGAAGATTTCCCTAATGCAAGTGTTACAGCTCTGAAGGGAAATGTCACACCACACAACAAACCTCACACAAGAGATTTATTGGGAGGGAAAAACCCAGGAGGGTAGCTGCCTCTGGGCAAGAAGCAGCAGAGAACTGAGCAGAAAGATGGGGTTTATGTAGGATTTCTTGGGTGCAGAGCTTTCCAGGGTGGGGATTGGTGGGTTTTCAAGTCCAGAGCGTAGCTGCCTGCATCTCCATGGGCTGGGTCCAGCCATTATGATGGCAGTTGGATTGTTCTGTGGGCAGAGCCTGGTGGCTGGAGGTCCTCAAGGGTGGAGCCTGCCTCGAGGGGCTTACACTTTGAATTTTCCCCCTTTCATGTCAACACGTCCATTGATTGCTTTTGTCCCAGTCTATAGCCATTTCTAGGAGAGACTGTTTCACATTAGACATCCTGATATTCTGGCTCTTACAATCTTTCCAATTACTGCTCTGAGATGTCCCTCAGCCATTATAGATGCAGGAGCTGTGATGTACATATGTCAGTGGGGGATGGGCTTTATAAGCCATTGGTCTCTGCATTGTTTCCAGTTGTGGAAACTGCGATGGTCTGTTTGCTGAAAAGAGAGGGACCCTCATCATTTCTTAGTTGAGAGAGGGTAACCATGGATATAAGGATAAGATTGAGAATGTAGTAAGGAATTGTACTGACCTAGCAAAGTGGCAGTTAGTAGATTCTTTTCTAAGGTTCATGACTACATCACTCCTGAGAAGCTGACTAACTTTCCAGTACCAGGCATGATTTCCTTCCTGTTAAGTGGGCCTTAAGTCCAAATAGACAGCTGCTGGTTGCCAGGGACATGCAAGTGCCACTTCTTGCAACTTTATGCCTATCTTGCTGTGCTGGCAATTGTCATGATTCGTAGGTGTGCAGCTGTGTAGGTTTCTTTTACTGAGACAAAACACCATAACCAAAGCAATATATTTTAAAAGGCATTTAATATGGGAGATCAGGGTTAGTGCCCATGGCCAGCATGGTGGGGAGCATGTCATCAGGCATACAGGCATGGTGCCTGGGTAG
Organism: Ellobius talpinus; assembly: GCA_001685095.1. Classification (NCBI taxonomy): domain Eukaryota; kingdom Metazoa; phylum Chordata; class Mammalia; order Rodentia; family Cricetidae; genus Ellobius; species Ellobius talpinus. The sequence goes on along the minus strand of LOJH01005705.1, from coordinate 1,172 downwards.
TAGCTGAGACCTTGCATCTGAACCACAAGCATGAGGTAGGGAGTGAGCTAACTGGGAATAGCATGGAATTTTGAAATCTGAAGCCCACTCCCAGTGCCACACCTTCTCCAGCGAGGACACACCTCCTAATCCTTCCCAAAATGTTCCACAGACTAGGGGCCAAACATTCAAATATACAAGCTTATGGGGGGCCATTCTCATTTAAACCCACCACTGTGGGATTATTTGCTTCCCTTCCTTGGCAGCTTGAATATTATTTTCTGGAACCACAAATGCTATATCTTAAAAAAGAGGCTTTTCAGATGAGATTCAGTTCCAGTCATCCAAGTCCTGTGTCCTAAGTGGGTGGTGTTTCAGCAATAGGGGCTCACTTTCCTCCAATAACAGGGTAGTATGTTACTGGACAACTCTGATGAATCTCTCTCTCTCTCTCCCTCTCCCTCTCCCTCTCCCTCTCCCCTCTCTGCCCCTGACTCAGGGTCTCTCACTATGTAGACCAGACTGGCCTCAAACTCACAGATATCCATCTGCCTCTGCCTCATGAATGCTGGGATTAAAGACGTGTATCACCACTGCCTGGCTGAATGTCTCTTCAGTAATATAGAACAGTAGAAGGTTAACTTAAACTGACATAATTTTCTTACTGGCAGATTTATAAACATGGTGTTTATTTCTTTAGTCCTTAATGGATCAATATGTTTCATTGCTATTTATAGGTATATATTGGTATCATCTGTGTTCACTACATATGTTGAACCAGATTTTAGAGATTTGGAAAAATACTTTTTGTGTAGAATGTTTACTCACTTGTTTTTTTTAATCTGTCAGATAATTATGACGACACATACTCAAGTGTTCTGCTTTGCTATTTTATTATAAACTTGAGAGGTTAGAGGATTATAGCAATATCAGGGAGAACAGTCGTCTAATTTCTGTAACATTTGGTATAATACACTTATGGCTGATTGAGATTTGTGTTTATGCTTGTATAATTGATACCTGAAAACATAAGGAGCCTCTAGCTATGGTTGCATTTGCTTGTAAGCCCAGTACTTAGGAGATAGAGGCAGGAGGATCAGGAATTCTAGACCATCTTTGACTCTGTAAAAAGTTCAAGACCAGGGCTGGAGAGATGGCTCAGCAGTTAAGAGCATTGCCTGCTCTTCCAAAGG
>LOJH01005704.1:25135-49292 GCA_001685095.1 Ellobius talpinus | reverse complement strand
CCTCCTTTTCCTCCCCCCTCTTTCTCTCTCTGTTTTCTAGACAGGGCTTCTCTGTGTATCCCTGGCTATCCCAGAACTCACACTGTAGACTTGTCTGGCCTCAAACTCAGGAAGATCTACCTACCTCTCCTGGGATTAAAGGTGTGAGTCATCACTGCCTGGGATACTTTCCATCTTTCTTGATGAAATTCTGGGAAAACAGGTTACCCACAAGTAAGCCCAGTTTGTCTTTGAACAAAAAGAGAGTTACTGTTACTGCTATCCTTTCGAACATTTCTAGGCGTCTTGATTTAGAGCCTTTGAGGGTTGTTGAAGATTAAGAAAACAAAATACCATAGAATACCTTGTCTCCCCTTGCTTAAAAGTTTCTAACCTTAATCAACATTGGGCTCTCTCTGGCTTTTATCTGACGAGAGTTTATTATAACATCTATGCCTGCCCTCATGATCCTCACTAGGAAACATGGTGTTAAATGTGTTGGACTGTGCCCGTGTTTCCCAATATTCCCCTTACATTCAGAAATGACACTTGCATGTGAGAAGCTGGGGTTCATGAGCTTCATGCACCATCACCCTTCATTCTTCATGAGCACTTGTTGAGTGTTTAATCTTGTATTGGCTTTAGAACTTTCTTTAGGAGTCCAGAAACAATCCAACCTGGATTACATTGTTGTATATTATTTTAAAATATACACTCTAGAGCTGTTCTGTCTCCCCCATTATTTTATGAAAGAGGTCAGAAGCTTATACAAATTTTGTTAAAATGGCTTTCTTTTCATAAGAAGGTGATGGAACTGGGCATTCATAACATACAAATAACAGAGATGAGGGAACTGAGTTTAAACTCAAGAATGCACATCTAGGTGATTGTAAATATGGGCAAAGTAAAGTCTTTAATTTAAACGTCAGCTTGATGATTCAACTTGCAATTTGGGAGCAATAGCAGGGGGGATTTAGTGTGTAGGAGGCGGCAAATATCCCGGGGCTGAGAGCAGTAGAACAAAAATCATCTTTTTATCCTTGTATGACTTGAAACAGTCCAAAATGTCAAAAAGAAAAAAATACCTCATTTTGTTTTTAATATTTTGGGTAGATGTTGGTAATAATAATAATAATGAGTGTTTGTGTGTCCTGTCAGCCTTTGGTGCTGTTTCTTTCATTAAGGTAGACATAGTGCACATTACAGTCAGCTTAATTTTAAGATTTTAATAACAGAAAAAGTATGGAGGAAGTGAGGTACATTATCACACTTAAAGCAGCCAATTAAATTAGTCTCCCGACACAGGCTACTTTATAAACTCATTTATCACACACATTAGTGTGCTCTGACCTTTCCGCCCCTTTGTGAATAAGGATGGTAGCAATTTCTCAGTAACAAAATTAGTGATTTTTTTTGATAGCGCTTCTCCTCAGTTTGATTTTCCTTCTTTTCTGCACTTCTATTTAGTGTTACCATCTCGGGGACTCAAGTTTCATTTACGTATTGGCAAGAAAAACCGCTCCTGGAAGGATCTGGGAAGTCATATCTCAATGCCCATGCTAATCACCTACACCCAAACAATTCGCTAAGGCATCTCACTCAATGTGGAGTGTTCCCTTATTCACTAAATGGAAGAAAGTGCTGATTATCTATTGAAGTTTGGCATGCTCACCAGGCACATGTAAATCTTTTGTTGCTGTTGAGCTATTCAACTCGTTGAACTGAATTTTAACACTAATTGCCCCATGATGAGGCATTTGTCATATGACATAAACCCTTTGCTTAGCCAATAGAGAATGTCATCCTTTATTGATTTTTTTTTTATGGTTGGGGCAAGACACCTCATTCCAGAGAATAACTAGATAGTAATAGTGGTATTTTACCAGATTGGACATATTTTAATGTAAAACAAATGATAAAAACTGCAGTTAAAGCTTGTCATTGGGAAAGAAGACTTTCCCAGGAAAACAGGGAAGGAAATAGCCATGGATGGGAAAGACTTTCCGTCTACTGAATACCCATGACAAGCTAGAGGCTCTACCAAGAGGACCATATGCACTGTGTCTTTTAATAGCGTCAGATGGATCATCCATTTGCATTCAGCAGTGATGACCTAGGGCTGGGAGGGGCCAGGTAAACTAGGTAACCAACTAAACTAGGCTCTAACATCAAATTCCATTTTTCTTCCACTCCACCAGGTCTTGTTCATGGCATGATCCATGTGGTCTTTGCACCCCAAGGACAGCATAGCCCAGGGAGCCCATGACTTCAGAGCCACAGAGTCACCTTGCGTTCTTTCCCACAGTGGTGGTGGGGAAGCAGAAGACTGTCACCCCTGAGGAAAATGGATCTCCTAGTCTTTGTCAAGAGCAGACAGTCTCCTAGTTTGGGAGAAGGACATCCCCAAGCTCTGGGTTTTTTCCTAGTTAGATTAAAAAACTGTTGGTACTTCATCCAACCATTGGCTTTGCTTTTATGTGGCAGTTGGGCTTTTGCTGGAAAGAAAAATCCCACTGTCTATTTGCCTCTGAGCTGAATATATATGTGTAACCACACTCAGGCCAACTGCATGGACTACAAATAGGTTCGATAGCTAGCACTACAGACTATTATTCTTTGTACTTACAAAAATGGGGATACTAAGTTAATGAAGCCAATAAAGAGGTCTAAAAATGGCCCAGCAGCACCTAGACCAAGAGCGAACAGCAGTGAATGCAGAGACTTAATGGTGACTCAAGACACTAAGAACAAGTGACGGTGGGGTGTTCAGTCCTAAGTGGGGCATTTGTTTGACCTGCTGTAAGGCTCATGAAGCACCAAGCAAGAAGTGGAAAGAATATAAGCTAAGGGCTGCAAAATGCAAGATATACCATAGCCTTTACAAACTCGACCTGTACTGGGGTTGCACAGGTCTGTGCCTATCACCAGCCAGTCATAGAACAAGGAGGCATTCCTAGGCTCTACCTCTTCCTGATGATCTATGGGCTACTGATGGATTCTGGGTGAAGAACGGTCCTTGTCTTCAATTGTGTGCCTGAGGCTGAGCCCAGAAGGCTCCAATGGAGGGTTCCACCCTTGGTCACACAGTCCTGGTTAAAAACAGTGGGTCATACAACAAAACAAAATGACATGAATTTGGGGAAAGAGCTTGTTGGGGAGCATAACCGAGAAGGGAGAATGGGGGTGCATGAGGCTATGAAGAATATATTATATACCTGGATGAAATTGTCAAAGAACAAAGGGATAAATAAATTTTTAAAGTTTGAATCCTAAATACATATGAAGGAACCAATCTTAAACTCTGAACCAAACAAACAAGAACCTGTAAAAATGGCCTTTCTGGGCTTTCAACACTTTACATACTCACCTCCCAACTCTTTAAGAGGTCACAGGTAGAGCAACAGGTAAGGTGGAGAGAGAAGAGAGTCAGCCAGCCAACTTCCCGTTCTTTCCCATGGAAAGTTCAAAACAGGGAAGACATTCCCTCTCAAATCAGTATTTCAGACTTTAACTAGTGCCCATGACTAGACAGTTTTCTCTTCTCTTTCCTTTTTATCTGGAGGAGATGGAGGCTTCCCATGTACTCCAGGCTGTCCTAGGACATGTCATCCTCCTGCCATCCTACCTGGGTTGGGCTTAGCTAATACTTGACATTTTTCAAAACTGACAGTTTCATAAAATACAGCACATTTTATCAACTTCCCATAATCCTACTCCTCCCACTGGATTCCTTCAATCCATCAAGTCCCTCTCCTAATCTGATTGCGTCTTTCTGTGTGTGATCCCCTACATCTAAGTAGAGTTTCTTGACGGAATGTGGATAGGAGGTTAATCACTGAACCAAGGGCAACCTATTGGAGGCTACACCACTAAGGAAAATGACATGCCCTCCCTCAACTACTATTCACTGCCAACAGTCCCTCAGTGTTGAGGGAAGCTGCTTGTTTGTTCCTGGCAGCTCAGACTCATTAATCTATGCATCACTACAAGGTTGTGGCCTATCGGCAAAGTTTCAGTGCATCTGTCTCCAATGGTGACTCCATGGCTTTTCACTGACTCTGCCTACTCTCTCTCTATATATATCTCTTCCAGCCTGGCTATGTTCTGTTAAGTCATTGGCAGAAAGCGGCTTCTTTATTAACCAATAAAAGCAACACATAGAAGAACTTCCCACACCACCTCAAGGATGGGGGAAACCTCATGGTCTTTTCCCACCCATGGTGAAATGTTGATGTGTCTACGTCTTGCGCAGATAACCACAGCTACAGAGAGTTCATGAGTACACTGATGGTCTCACACCCAGAAGACACTTTTTTGCTGAATATTTCCCCAATTTGCCCTTTATTCTCTTTCCATGCTCCCATTCCTGACGTTTCCTAAGTCTCGGAGCGAATGACGTAGCACTCCCGTTTATATCCAAGCACTCCACCAATGACCATCGACAGCAGTAAGAGACTTCTCTAGTGAAGACTGGGTATAACACTCATCTGTGGGTGTAAACAGTAGCATTTAGAAGGCAGTTTGACTACCTGATCACTTAGCAAGACAATAGTAGTAGATTCCCATCTAGGCCCTCTGGTCTCCTCAGGCGCAGGCTCTTGACCATGGTTACAGAACCAATCACGAGTTCCTTCAGTGAAGCAGGCCTTAAAGCCAATCAGAAAGTGGTTCATTGCCCCATTACTTTTGCACCACTATTGCACCAGAGGGCGCGTCTTGTCTGACAGGTCATTGCTACAACTCTCAAGATTCACGGCTAGATAAGACTGCTGATGACTGTTCTCCCACAGGTGCTTTCCTAGACCCTTCTGGTACTGCTGAAGCCACTATGGACATCACAATGGTTCCTCAAAAAATAGAAATAGAACTTCCATACAGTACAGCTTTGCACTCTTGGACATATATCCAATAGACTCGGCACCCTATAAAAGAGCTACAGTCCCTCCATGCCCATCACAGCTCCATTCACAACAACTGAGACATGGGATCAGCTAGATAACCATTAGTGGATGGATGGATAACCAAAGTGTAGTACATATGCACAGCCAAATTTGAGTGGTAAAGAAGAATGACATTTGCAAGAAAAAAAATGGATGGCTCTGAAATATTATACCAAGTGAGGTTAACCCAGGCTCAGAAAGACAAACATTGCATATTCTCCCTTATATGAGGATCTTAAATACAAATGTTGGGTGCGATGTGTTTAATTTACAATGTTGGCAAAAGTCAGAAAGAGACCATTAAAGGAAGAGCTACAAAGAGCCCGTAAGGGAGGGGGTAGAGTAGAACATGGCTGGACATGAGACTGGAGGTGGGGAGGAACACTGAGAGTGGACAAACCTCAGCACGGAAAAGGGATGAGACGATAGGGGTGGAGTGGGGACAGAAGGAGGGGTAACCCAACTAAAAATATTTGTATACAAATTAAATGACACTCTCCTCAATGGGTAGATAAAGCTCCTCCCAGAAAGTTATTAAGAGAAAATCCCTGTACCTGGTGTAGGATAACCAGGCAGGGAGGACCCCAAACAGTATAAGCTATTGCCATTACTCTCGATTGTCCTCAAGAGCTTGATGATAAGACCCTATTGCTGAGGATATCACATACTCTGGTCAGAGACATCAAACTGGAGCTAAGCTGAAAACTAGACATTTTTGTTACAAATCTGAATATCTTATGACTAAATGGCAGACGCTATTTTGTTAGCTAATGCTATATCTCTGCATGCAAAGGTGTGTCTTTACAGACACACGACAACCAAGGCCAAAAGGCAGTAATGTGCTTCTGAGTCTGTGCTGTACGCTCTGCATGCCAACAGAGGTGGACGAGAAGGGAACTTAACTTGTTTCAAGTCTCATAGTGTGATTTATACAATGTATCCATTCTTGAAGTATCAAAATCAATGAAACGCCAGATGATAGATAGGTAGCCATGTTTCCTAAAATCAGATAAAGCCATTTCAACAGTCTTTGTAAGAATTACTCCGGTTCAATTCCGACGACACTTTGAGTAGTCCCCTAAAGAAATGATTACACTGTAATTCAGGCATTGATAACTCTAATATGATTTAAGTGGCTTTCCTCTTAATCTTATTCCCAGCCTATGCATCCTTCTCTGTGGTTATGATGGTCCTGTCACTTAGAGCCCTTTGAGCTCAACGTTAGCATCAATAAGTCATGACATCTCAGCACTGAAATAGCTTTTCAAAGAATTCTTCACGTAGTTTAAGACATTTTAGATAATCCACCCTTCTTGGTTATAACACAAAGAGAAACAACAACAACAAAAAAGCCAATCATGACATAGAAGACACTTCTTGTCAAATAACGTCAATGAATGAGCCAATTTAGTAAACTGTGAATTTACTAAGCTTGCTTGAGACTTAGCAACAACTGCCTTTCCATACGCCAGGTGAAACCCGCAGAGGGAATAGGCCTCAGTTTAATAATGAAAGAGAAGGGAAAAGACTGATAATTATTCTGTCTAAACAGTGTTTTGTGGTCTAACATTGCTTATGTCTTGAATCTCCTTGGGGAATGGAGCCGGCTGCCTTTCTTTACTTTCACAAACCTCATGCAAATTATTTAAACATTTTTGCAATTATTTTCCTGCAACTGAGTTTTGGCCCAATGCCTAGAAACACTGAGAAGTGACATCACACTTTACCCAGAGATGCAGGTTCCAAAAAATTCTCTAGGGACCCTTAAAACTAACTGTCATGAAGACCAATTTCCATATCACCATGCAGCTACTTCTGCCTTTAGAGAAGCCCTGATAGGAACTCGACAAAGTAAGCAAATGTTTAGGCATTCAATTCTAGTTATCTTGCTATAACTTGGCTGTATGTGCCGTTTTTAAAAATGTCCTTTCTAACTATCTTTATAAAAAATATTTCTCTTGGCACCTTAAATCTTCGATGTGTCTCTGACCTCCTTGCTTAACGTTAATCATGGAAAGAAACCTGCTTCGTTTTGCTATCCATACACCAGACCTTATATCTGGTTATTCATAAGGATGATTTTATAATTGATGCAGATGACTGGCCTAAAAAATGATGACCCTATTTTGTGCTATTACTTTATGCTGAGGACAAAGAGGATACAGGAAAATTACTCCTTGGCCCAGGAAGTTTATTAAAATGCTAAATGAAGGTCTGGCGGCTGCTCAAAGAACTTTAAATAACCTTGTGGTGGAAAAACCTCTGAAACCTTCTTTTTACCATCAGCTCAAACTAGACCGGCTCTGACAGTAAGAAAATCAGTAGCTTCAAGAGTGCAAAAATATCTGTTTTTAAAAGGCAGGCATATCCAGGGGTTGTAGGCAGATGTGGCATGTCCCTTGAGGGATGCGGATGAGGCTTATCATAATGTGTTTCTGCCGGCTTCAGAAGCAGCCCTCTGCAGATTCAGCAGCTCAGGCGTGGCCGTGTTTATGCAGAAGGAAGAGCAAGTGTGATTACATTGTGGTCTATGTGGCTTTCTCTCAAGTTAGTCAATCAAGACGAAACAGGCCAGCGACACACTATGTGGATGCTCTTCTTACCAATAAAATCCCTTGGAACCTAGTGTCGCACATTAGAATGGCACCTTCTGCCCATTGTCCCCATCTGGTGCTACAGGGTTCTACTGCCTCCTGCAATTTGGGGCTCTTCAGATGTTCGCTGGCTTCTTCCACACAGACACGTTGCAGGCTCTAACAGACGGTTCTCCAGGGAGGAGGAGGTGAGCCGCTTCTTTATAAAGTGTGGCTAGGCTAGCCGATTCCTTTATGTTGAGAAAATCCTTGGTTCTGAGAACACCACATATAGGTTGAACCTGAAGGGAAGCTACGCTGACAACGGCATTGCAGGCAGAAGCAGAGCAACAACTGCTTGACAAGGAAACTTGTTCCCCAAGTTCCTGAGCCCTCCTGCACAATGTGCCTGGCACCTGGGCTCTCGCCTCCCATGATTAAACACAAAGAGTCACAGTCTTAGCTGACATGTCTTGTCATAGGTCCATCCCCAACGCTGTCCGACGCTGTCCATGCTGGGGGCACTGTCTCCGCTCTCTTCGCTGGCCCCTCACTGACAGCCCTGCTATGTTTTGTGAACAGTTTTTGGACATTGCTTCCTTCCTCCCTTTCTCCTTTTGTGTATGTGTGTGTGTGTGTGTGTGTGTGTGTGTACAAACAAGCACACGCGTGTGTGGGAGGGTGATGCATATAGAGGGCAGCGGTCAGTTTCACATGTTGCCCCTCAGGCACCATCTATCCTGATTTTTGGGGAACAGATTCTCTCATAGGCCTAGAGATCACCAAGCAGGCTAGACTAGCTGGCCGGTGAGCTCTAGAAATCTCCTTGACTCTGCCTCTAACGTGCTGGAGTTATGAACTCACACCCCCACGTGCGACTTTTTCATGTGAGTCTTGAGGTTTGGGTTCAAGTATGCTACCCAGTAAGCTATCTCGTCAGCTCCTTTCTTATTTTTTGACAGAATCCTCTGCTGTAGCTTGTCCTGGACTCAAATTCATAGCCCTCCAGCCTCGGCCTCCTGAGTGCTGGAATTAAAGGCATGCACCACTATATCTGGCTTATTTAGTACTTATCACTATTCTTTATGTGTTCTTCTGAGACGGAAGCTTACCTTATTCTTTTCAGACCCATGTTGTCCTGAACCTGAGATCAAAGTCTAGACTTTTAGCCCTGGAATGTGAGCAGAACCTGGGACTTTCTCAAGGCACCCTGCCTCAAAGCTGAAACCCCCTGACTGGCGGGAACAGGTCAGTTGAGGGTTCCTCTGCTGCTGGGCTGAACTCCCTTCCAGCTCCTGCAGCCAGGGTTGTGACCGCCCTGCTTGCAAGAAGAGGCAGCTCCTAAGCCTGCCCTTTTCAGTGTCATTTTGCCTAAGCCAGTTAAGCAGGCCGTCTCTGGCAGTACCTCAAGCCATGAGGGCTCAGCTTAGCAGAGGCTGCCTTCTCTCTGCTGTGTGCCAGCTCATGCTGGTTAAAGGCTCTGGCCATGCTGCAAGATGAAGGGAGCCTTCGCCTTCAGCTCCAGTGCTTCAGAAGCCTTAGTGGGGACAATTTATGCAGCATTGGCTTCTTCCTCATTAAAATCAGACCGTGGTGACACAGTTATTGAAATTTTAAATGTTGGAACCTAGCTTGTGTTTTAGGAAAACAGATGTGATTTAATATAGGAGGGGAAAGCAGGATTCGGGCTATATAAAGCCGTGTGAGCTCATTGTAGCAAACATCATGTGGGTTTAGCTGCTCAGCCTCTAGACTCCCTTCCCAAGTTTGGGGGAATTTCCCACCACGTGGTTCCTCCAGTACAATTGAGGCCTCCCTCTCCTGTAGAGGCTGGAAACTATGAGCCTTTCTCTCCTTGCTCCCTTACAGTGGGGGATGCGTATAGCCTGTGTTGGATCAAAGACCCACTCATATCTGGAGTTGGAAGTCAGTGACCCACAGAATAAGGGATCATAGGAAGCTGTTATTTGGCTGTGTTTAATTTTGGTGTCATCTTGTTGGACCAAAGGACATCTAAAGAGTTGAGGATATATTACTTCTGGGGTTGAGCCAGTGGGGTAAATACAAAAGATCCACCCTAAGATGGACTGGGGCCACTTGACTAACTGACTCCAGAACTGGGCAGGACAGCAAGACAGAGGAAAAGTCAGCTGGTTGTTTATCCCCTTTAAGAGACTGGCTACTCATGTCCTCCACCCCACTCAGCCTCAAGTCCTGGGCTTTTCCCAGTGACCTCCCCATAGGGCTCTTGGACTTCTGGCTTTACACAAACTAAAAGTTATGGCACTGCCTTCTCCGGCTCTGCGGTTTCCGACTTGGACCAAATTACTCCATCAGCAACGCTGGGTCTCTAGCTTGCAGCACCAGCCCTCCATTGGATCTGACAGAATATTTACAGAGCTACTGCCCCCGTCCCATTCAGGGAAGCCGCTGAAGTTCTAGGCATCAGGGCTAGCCATCTCAGATGGCAGTGACCAAAGGCTTTCTCTTTCTCTTCTTTCTTTACAAATATTTTCTTCTTTTGAGACAGTGTCTCACTGTGCAGCTGTGCCTCTTGGAACCCACTATGTGTAATCTGTGAGTGTGTGCACTCTGGCTAGAGCAGGGATTAGAGGGGAATAGCCCATAAAACCAACACCATCTCATAGTTTTGTGACCACACTGAGCCAGGGACTAGCAAATCAGGCTGGGATTGTCTAATGATGAGGAGAGCTCAGGAAAACAAGGCTGAGGTTTTCTCCTCCCTGCAGAGGCTGAGTAACAAATCAGAACAGACTGACAAGGGAATCTTTCATTTCAGAGATCCTCAATTATTCAGATAAACACACACACACACACACACAAAGAGAGAGGGAAAGCAGGTCTTTAAGACCCCTGAGGAGTGTAAGCAGTTTAGGACTGTGCCTGGCAGTTAAGTAAAACTTGTTTTTTCCTTATTTCCCCTTCCTTTCTCACCTCCTGGGAATGGTGATACCCATCCTTAACCCCAGCACTCGAGAGGCAGAGGCAGACTGATCTCTGTGAGTTTGATGCCAACCTGGTCTGCATAGTGGGTTCCAAGCAGCCAGGGTTGCACCTGAGACCTTGTCTCAAAAAAGCAAACATAAATAAAGAGGAGATGAAGCAAAGCCCCTACATTATAGATGCTGTAGAGGTGATGTCTGATATTTCATAAGAGAGTCTCACATCAGAGTCACAGAGAGCCACCTCTTCAGGCCACCAGATCTCCAGTGCAGTTAGGATATCCTTCTGTGATGCCTCTATAGCCTTTCTGGTTTTTTTGTTTTGTTTTGTTTTGTTTGTTTTTGTTTTTGTTTTGCTTGTTCGGTTTTTTTTCCGAGACAGGGTTTCTCTCTAGCTTTGGGGCCTTCCTGGAACTCACTCTGTACACTGAGCTGGCCTTGAACTCAGAGATCCGACTGCCTCTGCCTCCCAAGTGCTGGGATTAAAGGTGTGCACCACCACCACCCAGTGCCTCTATGTTTTTTGTTTGTTTACTTAATTATTTTTTTAAATGATCTTTTCACACCTCTGTTTTTAATTTCATGTAGAGTTAGGCAGTTTTTATTCACTCTTCCAAGTCTGCCTGCTATGTACAGTAGGCAGGCCTCAAACTCACAGAGACCAGTCTGTCTCTGCCTACAAACTGTTGGGATTAAAGATGAGAATCACCACTGCCAGGAGGTGAGTGAGGAGGCAAAGATTAGGAAAACACAACTCTATTTGCCCAGAGAGGGTGCTGCTTTGTTAGTTTATACAAGGCACATATTGCCTTGGAGCATATGTTAAAGCCAAGACATAACCTCACTAAAAATAGAAAATGGAGGTAGTTGAGACAGATGGCGTATCCAGTAAAGGCAATTCCCACCAAGCCTGATGACCTAAATTTGAGCCCTGGGACTCACTAGTGGAAAGCAGAAGGAGAGAGCCAACTCCCCAAAGTTCTTTTTGTTTGTTTGTTTGTTTTTACTTTTACTTGGGTACCATGACATGTGTGTACACAAACAAATATAAAATTAAATTTAAATAAAATATAAATTAAATATAAGAATCAAGTAGAAAATTATTTTAAATGTATGAAGCTGTCAAAGAATACAGAATCTCATTCAGTGGCTAGGGGGTTAGTTAAGTTGGTCAGGTGCCTGCTATGCAAGCTTGCATCATGACCTGAGTACAGAACCCTAGCAGCCATGTAAAAATCTAGTTATGACAACATTCCCTGTTGCTCCAATACTGGGCACAGAGATGTAAGAAATAAATTATTATGACCCATTTTTAGCATGTGATATGGTTCGAGCTCATCAGTGAAGCACAGATCTAAGGAGGGAAGCCTTAGATCCCTGGCTTCTCTGGCTACCGGCTGTCACCTGCTTGTCTGAGCGCTCAGTAATTTACCTTAGCGTTGAAAAGTTAAAGACAATCTGCTACATGTATGCTTGGCCCCACATACCAGGAAAATGGGGATGGGAGTGGGGTGAAGTAGGCATGGGTCTCAAGCCCCCGAAAGATGGGAAACTTGGGCTAGGAAGATGGCATCTTCCTGAAGAACTCAGCCAATATGGAAATCAGGGGTCAGAAAAATATGAACACCACTGTTTTTGAGCCAAATGGCATGGCAGTTATTTTTGCCTTTTCTTTGACCTTGGCTTTGCAAGATCATAAAATAAACATTTTTACTTTCACTTATCTCAATCTCTGGCACTCTTAGTATGAAGTAAAAACCGTTGTTTCTTACTCTCTCTGTGTGTGTGTGTGTGTGTGTGTGTGTCGGAGATCTGCATTTCCTAAAGACAGTTGGCCATCTAGCCTAGCTGAATCTATGAGCTTCAAGTCCAAGGAGAGAGCTTTTCTCACAAAAAGAAAAAAAAGAGAGAAAAGGCTTTTTAAAGAATATGGTGTTGTGGTCCTATCACAGCCTAGGTCTGTGTTGATGTCCATGGCCCATGGTACCACCGAGCGCTCTGTGGATGCCCGGGGTCTAAGACCATGTTGGTGTCTGGGGGCCCTGTTGCCACTGGGACCAACCACATTGACCTGGGTGGCTTCTGGTGATGTCTGGTCCCAAGATGCTGTTGATGGCCATGTCTGGGTCTGTGTTCCAGCTGCAGCTGGGGTCTGTGATGATGTCCATGGCCTGTGTTACCCCAGGAGGTGATAGGAACCATGAAATCAAAGGGCCATGCTGAAACAACCCTGACCCTCACTGACCCTGGGATAGCAGGTCCTGACCCTCCTGCAGTAGGAGAATTGACCCCACCCCACATGCTGGCCCTCACACTCAGGAGAGACGGCTCCAGCCCTAACCACTGCTATGGGAGAGCTGGCCCTGCCCCTCCCTGAAGGGGTTGAGTCTAGCGACCTGAACCCACCAGCTCAACTACCACCCATACCTTCATCCTGGACCTCAGGTTGGCCCACCTTAACATCTACCCCATCTATGATCTGCTGGGGTGCATGAAGGGACTGACTGGTCCTGTGGAACAATGACTGCAGGATCTCCATGACTTGGGACAGCAGCAGGATATCCAAGAGGAGTTTGGGCGAGGATCCAATGATAATGGTATGCCAGGGGCCTCAAACCAGACCAATGACTTGTTGCAATGAACATTTTGTGGGTGGACAAGAGGGTATACTGCAGGTCATGCCGCAGTTCCTGCTGCCACTAGGATGAATGAGGCTCATGCACGTGAATGGAGGAGTAAGGTGGTTTTGTTGTTGTTAGTTTTGTCCTGCATTTAATTAATTTTGGGGGTTTTTCTGGGGGCCATGTTGCATTGTTGAGGGGCAGCTATGGAGGGACTGGGAGGTGAGCCAGATTGGGGTGCATGATGTGAAATTCCCAAAGAAGCAATAAAGAATTACGTTATTTTTAAAAAGTGGTGTGATGAACTGTCAAGGAAAGGAAAGACAGTAGGCATCAACCTCTGGCCTTCCACATACGTGTGCACACACTTGCACATGAACCTCACAGACCCACATTAACAAATACATACAACACAAAACATTTTAAAATAAGATCCCATTTAAGTTAGAGGTAAATTGGAAGATTAGCAGTTTTTCTATATGAAAACCTTCTGCAGATTCCATGACCCAGTGGCTGGGTATATGTTTAGTTGGTAAAGTCATTGCCTAGCACACTCATGGGTGAGGGTTTAATTGTCAGCACAACATTAAACCAGGAATGGTGATGGTACACGCCTGTGATCCAACCACTCAGAAGTTCAAGGCTAATTGACTGTATAACAATATAATGCCAGCCTTTAGACCTTAAGGCCCCTTCTTATCAAATGGCAAAAAGAGGATTTCTTTAAGAAAAAAAATCAGTGTGTCAGTGTATCAATGGGCAAATATGTGGTCTTTTCAGCATGGTTAGACTAGTAGAAATCCACACGCAAGCATGACCTTACTTCATACCATCTACGAGAATTAACTTGTGGTCCTGAATATATACCCAGCCACTGTTTTAAAAAATGGTGTTGTGACCGGTCATGTGGATGCTGGGAATGAAGCCCAGGTTCCCTGGACCAGTAGCCAGTGCTCTTAGCCACCAGGCCATCTCTTTATTCCCCAGGACACATTTTATATCCAGACCATGACGACAGACACGTGCTGGTGGGGATGTGGAACAACCCCTCGTTCAGCACATAAAAACATAAGATGATACATACACCCACAGGATAAGACAGTTTGACACTCGTTCACAAAGCTAAACATATGGTTATCATATGGTCTAGAAACTCCGTTCCTATGCATAAATTAAAAAGTCTAAAAAGATATATCCACAAAATATTGTACGTGCATATTCATATCCACATCTTTACAGCAGTTCACAGCAGAAACCACACAACTTTCTATTGGGTGATGAATTGATCAACAAATATTATTTGATGTTGAAAGGAAATGAGCTGATTCATACTAAAACACAGAAAAACATTGAAAACCCTGTTATTAGAGCAGTTACCAAGGATTACATGGGCAACATTCTATTTACCTGAGGTGTAGGTACACCTGTAATCCTAGTTCTTAGAAAGTGGCCACAGGATTGTGAGATGCCAGCCTGGGCTATAAAGTGAGACAGCACTCCAAAAAACAAAAATGAAATAAAAAGTAGAATCATTCCATGTATGTGAATTGTTAGAATAAGCAAATCTGTAAAGGCAGAAACCAGATAATTGACTTCCTAGGTCCATTTTACTTTTTGATTATTCACAGACAGTGTGAAGTGTTGCAATCGATTTCTATGTATTGATCCTATATTCTACAGCCCTGCTGAGTTTGTTTATTGGTTTTTCTATGTATTGATCCTGTATCCTACAGCCTTGCTGAGCTTGTTTATTGGTCTTTCGATGTATCGATCCCATATCTTACAGCCTTGCTGAGCTTGTTTATTGGTCTTTCTATGTATTGATCCCATATCCTACAGCCTTGCTGAGCTTGTTTATTGGTCTTTCTATGTATTGATCCCATATCCTACAGCCTTGCTGAGCTTGTTTATTGGTCTTTCTATGTATTGATCCTATATCCTACAGCCTTGATGAGCTTGTTTATTGGTCTTTCTATGTATTGATCTTATTATCCTACAGCCCTTTTGAGCTTGTTTATTGGTCTTTCTATGTATTGATCCTATATCCTACAGCCTTGCTGAGCTTGTTTATTGGTCTTTTAGTACGTTGCTTACAATTTCCCACATAAAAGATCATTTCATCTGTAAATACTTTCAGCCTGAATGCCTTTGATTTCTCTTGCTTGTCTGCCTTGAAGCACCAGGCTCTGACAGATAGAAGAGCCAACATCCTCACCTTTATCCCTATCCCTGAGGAGTGTTGATTCTTTTACTATAAATTATGATATTTCCTATATGGTTTTTGTTTGGTTTTTGTCTCTATTTTTTGTTTATCTGTTGGGTTTGGTTTCTGAGACAGGATCTCATTATGCAGCCCATGCTGCCCTGAAATTCCTCATCTGCCTTCAGTAATAGTCTCCTAAATGCTGGGCTTACAGGTGTGTGCTCCTGAGGCAGGCAAATAGAACAGTTTCGCGACCTGGGAGTCCACTCAGTATGGGCTATGTGTACACTTGCTTCTAGTGATGTACCAAGCAAGCTGGAGGTCCCTCCCGCGTGCCCTATGCATACACACACTTGTCTCCAGCAATGACTCTGGTCACCTCTGCACCCCACCTGCATAGAGTCTGTACACACACCCACTTGAAGCGGTAGGCTAAGTTTCTGTGCCCGCTGATGGCAGTGAGACCTGCAGAGTTTCTGTTCAGTCGAATTGCAGTTTTATTCAAGTTCAGGGCTAGGAGGCTGGTAATCCCACACAAACTAACTTTCAGAGTGTGTGCAATACAGAGAACTGTGTCCTCTAGGTGCACTTCTAGAACATCCCATTTACCACTTCATGCCTATCCGTAATTGGATGTGCATAGGATTAAAAACAGATGCATTACGGGAAAGGATATCCAGTGAGGTAAGCTGTACGTAATCAAGCCTGTCAATCAAAACAGAAACTCCTGTGCTATGACCTTTAGTACACTAGTTCCTCCTCTGGAACCCCGTAAAAGGAAGCCCAAGCAATAACTGAGGCCGCTGAGTACCTTCTAATGTAGCTAGCTGTCGCTCTCGACAACATGTTCCTTTAATTTTCTAGGTTTGGGTTTTTGTTTGTTTGTTTGTTTGTTTTGAGACAGAGTCTCACTGTGCAGTCCAGAGCAGTATGGAACTTGCTACGTAAACCAAGCTGGCCTTGACCTCACAGAGATCCTCCTGCCTTTGTCTCCCAAGTGGAGGAAGTAAAGGTGTAGACCACTTCACAAGCCCGGGGTATTTCTTTTCTTTCATATCTATTCCACCACTCTGCCTTCAAATAGTTTCATGGCTACTTTGCAATTTTTGTGTGGCTCCTTTATTTCAGTTTCTTGAAAAAAAAAATCCAAGAACCTGGTCCAGTCACTGCCAGTTCTGTCATCAATAAGCACGGGATTTTTCTGTGTCTGTTGACTTGAGCACATAGCTGGCTTTTTGCTTAGCTATATGATGTAGGTTTTCATGTGTTAAGCCTGCCTTTGCTCCTCAGGTAAATTTCTTTGCATCAAGGTATATAGTATTCCTGCATGTTCTTGGGTGATTTCCAATGCCTGGAATGTATAAGGTCTTTTATCTTGTAGACACTTTCTTTTGCTGTCTATCCAAGGATACACCCCATTGTATCTTTAGCTGCACCCGATTTCCCAGTTTTTATGTGAATAGCTGGTATTTTCACAAGGTTTTTTTTTGAGAAAGGTCATTCCTTTCCTAAGATTGTAAAACCAGGACCATATTTTTTGATACTATCATTGTTTTCTTTTATTTTGTTTGCATTTAGAAAATTAATTAGAAGCCAGGTATAACAGTAGATGTTTGCAATCCTTTCAGTTGAGACACCACAGCCGGGGGATTGCCACTAGTCGAAGGCCAGTCTGAGCTTCATAGCAAGACTGTGCCTCAAAATAACAGCAACAAAGTTCATTTTATGTGGTTAGAAGTTAAAGACCCAATAATTCCCCCCCAATTAATCCAGCGGTGCAACCACTGAATTAAAATTCATTTAATAAAATTACCAAACCTGCCAGATATTCAGCACTTTTTGAATTATTTTAAGTATGACTGAAAAATAATAGACTAGACCCTGTTTTAATAACACTTGTGTGGAGTAGTTTCCACAAAAATAAACAGGCTGAGTACATATCTCAGTGACAGAGTGCATCTCCCCCACCCCTTAACTTCTGAAAGTAGATTTCTTTCTCAATAATATATTCTGTATATAGTTTCCCCCTCCTCTTCTCTTCCCAGTTCCTCCCTACCTTCTCTGCTATCCAGATCCCTCCCTTTCCTTCTCTCCTTAGAGAACAGACTTCTAAGTCTGTTTAGTGTTTTAAAAATAAAATACTAAAATAAAATAAAAACTAGGACAAAAGAAACAAACAGAAGAAAAAGAGTCCAAGAAGGCACAGAAACCAGATAAGGAGGCAGAGACCTACTTGTTTGAGTACTCAGGAATTTCTGAAAATCCATTAAAAAATAACGCTGATCTGGAAGTCATAATACATACCCAAATGATCTGTAGGGTGAAAAGAGAGGAAAATATTTAAATATAAAAACTAAAAAATTTAACTCCCTAACACATTATGAGGCAAGAGACCTTTGAAGGTGTCATTGAGTTTGTTCTCTGTGGCCAGGTACTGCTGGGCATGCGGCCCACCCTTAAGAGTAGTTTGTTTCCCCAGTGAGACTCCTTTGGAGAAAATAAAATTTGCTTGTGTAGTGGCTGTCTACTGGAGATGGTTTCTGGGTTAGAGGTGGGAACGTGTGTTCACCTCTCCTTTCAGCTCTGAGATCCCACCTGGTGTGGACCCTGTGCATACCGCCTCCGTCTCTGTGAGTTCATCTCTGTATCCATCTTGTTGATTTACAGGCCTTGTCTTCTTCTTGTCCTCCATCCCCTCTTGGCTCTTCCACTCTTCCACAGGGTTCCCTGAGCCCTGAGGGGAAGGATTTGGTAAAGACATTCCATTTCGGGCTGTAAGCTAAAGTAATTTTTTTTCTTTTTAAAGTACCTAGATTCACATATTTGGTTATGGCTAAAGAAAAGAAGTGAAGATTTAGAACAACAGTGGTGATAGATGAGGTGCTAAGAGATTCGAACTGTAACTGATGCATGTTGTATGTTTAACAAGTGCTGGATATTATTTTCTCCAAAGCGTATCTCAGATTTGTCCAATTCACTCCATATCCCTGGGGATTCCCCAGGATGAACTACCTTCCCATTGCAATGTCCCACAGCAGTAAACAGAAGCTTTCTAGGAGAACTTTGATGCTACAGAGAGAAGTTTAGCAGCTTCTGGCCCCTCTCTTTCTGCTGCTGTTGCTGAGACAGGGTCCTCACTCAGCTTCTTTGCTGCTGGGTTGGCAGATGTGTGCCGCTATACCCGCCTCTTTCTTCAATGTGCTCAGAAAGTCTCTCATGATTGGTCCTCCCCAGCCTCTGACCTCGACTGGTGCTAGACTCCTTCTCAGGTCATCACACTCTTTGTGACTTTGTTCTGTTGTCAGACTGTCACACTGGCTACCTCGGAGACTTTGCTCATATTCGGGTTAGAACCTTCTCTAGGTTTTTCAGATGTCCATACAGTTACCATTACAATCTCGACAGAAGGATGGCCCCTTAGCATGCTTCCTCCGTGATCATCACGATGAACAAAGCTCTATTCAACTGGTCTTGGACTTACAATTGGTCTGGGCAAATACTGACATACGTAGCACAGGAAACAGGAATTCACTTCTATTCAGATTCCTATGCACTCAGCAATGTCTTCCTTGAGGTCTAGTACACATGCTTATGAGTTTATTCCTAGCTATCCTATGGTACTGGTTGCTAATATATATTATCTTATTTTTTAAATTGCATCCTTAATCACAGAATTCTGTGTTGTGACTTAGATATACGAACCCCAATGAGCACCGCCAGAGTGAACTTGCAAGCCAGAGGGTGTTTGTTTGTGGATTTGCTAAGTTTCTCATGCAGGCACAAAAGACCCAAGCTTATCAACTTACAGAAGGAAGCAGCTTATGGTTCCAGTGGTGATGATGATTCCTGGTGATGAGGCCATCATTTTGAGCTTATATTAGCACAATATGTTATGGTAAGCACTCCATATGATGGACAAGTTCTCTTCAACCAGTGGCAACCAAGAAGCAAAGGGATAAAGAAAGTGGCAAGGTCCTATTATTTCCTTTTAGGCCATGCTGCAAATGAACTAACTTCTTCCCACAATGCCCTTCTTCTTAAAGGTTCCAAACCACCCAAGAGGCCACAGGGTGCTAAGTGCTTAACACATTGGATCCAAAGTGCGGCAGTTCAGGTATATTTGGTTTATTTTATTACTGTTGTTTTTTACGAATGAAGTCTCATACGGCCAAGGCTGGACTTGAACTCACAATATATATAGACTTGAACTCAGCCTCATGCCTCCCATGGGCTGGTGTTACGGTATAGTAAGCTATAGCTGCTTGATTAAGGAAAGGTTATAAAGCGAACTCAGAATATGTTTTCATTACAAACTTTATAAAATTACTAAACAAAGTTAAAATATAGCAGTTGGGAAATTTTAAATGTGAATATTAACATTTTGCTATAAATATTAAAATAATATTAGGAAAATTGTGAAGCATTATGATGCCAAAAGATAAATGTACAAAGGAAAAATAAACACCGCAAAGTAGATAATAAAATAATTAAATTAACAAATATACAAAACCTTATTTGGCTTTGGTATTAGTAAAGAAATACCACACAGAAAGACACTGGGTTTTCATTTATTAAACTAAAAGATTTTTGTCCATAAGCTATCCATGGTACAGGATATGGTACAGAAATGGTACAGGCAAATGATGATGCTGTTGGTCATATATGCATATATATAACATAAAATGATGAGATTCCAAAGCATTAAAGATGTTCAACAGCAATCAGGTGCGGTAGCTCCTGCCAATAATCCTAGAACTCAGGCAGCCAAGGAAGAGGCCAAGGCCAGCCAAGACTGCACAGCGAGATCTTCTCTGAAGCCAAAGACAAGAAAAACAGAAGTGGTGTTCAGCCATTGTTCTCAGAACACATTAAGTCCTATAGTTTTAGAGGCTGCCTATTGAAGTGATTCAAAATAGGGAATAGTTTTATGGGCAAAGATGTTCTCTGCAGTGTATTTATAGACTAATTAAAAATGGAAGTAGCTTCAATGCAGGTCATAGTCACATACGTGATGGCACATTTGTGGCTGAGTATAAACACACTTTAGATATGGGCCTCGTGAAGGCCCAGTAGTAGCTGCAATTGCTGCTGTTCATGCGCAAAGGGAGTGTACCCACCAGCTTTCCAGGAGAAAGGACACTCTCTTTGTTCCTGGAATTCAGATGATTTCCTTCTTTTGTGTGTGTGGTGTGCGCGTGTGTGTGTAATTTTCCTAGAATTCTTATGGTGAATCCATAACCTCTACAATATAGTAAAATATGAAAATATTTTCAGTAGTATCTATGACTGCTTGGAATTTACTGCTTTTTAAATTATTTTCTAAAGGCAGGAACTTCAAACACGAATTTCCTTTTATTCCTTCCTGCCTCTCAGGGTCTGTCTGTGTGACGTCTCAGAATGCCCTCTCCCAACTGAGTCCAGCCTGTCTTCTCAGGAAGGCCTGGTCGTTAATCTCCCCGGTCTCCAGCATCTCTAGTCGCTCCTTTCCCTCCAGCAACACTGCGTACAGGTCTCATCTCTCTTGACACAAGCATTAGGAGATCCTGTGGCTTTTAATGCTCTCATTCCTTTTCTGTCACTTTTACCACCAGCTTCCCTTCTTTCAGTATCATCACGGTGTTTCTTCTTTTTCACTTACTATTTGAAGCAGATCTGGAAGGTCACTAGCAACCCTCTTGCTCATATGTATTGAAATGGCCGAGTCAGACGGCTCTACTCCCACACCAGCAAGCCACCTCACTGCAGCTCCTGGCCTTCTCACTTGCTGCCCTGCAGTCAGGCTTCAAAGTTTCAGTTTCCTCAATTGCAAAATAGGGCCAGTACTGGGGTCCTACAGTTAGCCTACTGTTGGATAGATTAGTTATTGTTTACAACAGGGCATGAGTGGTGAAACGGTCAATAAAAAGATGATCGTTTTATTCACAGTGGTTATTAATATTGCCATATGACAGAACTTCTCACTAAAGCAAGGTGCCTTGCCCCAAAAGTGATTACGCCAACACAAAGACTGGACTCCACTCTTCCACATCCCTTTCCTGTCAAAGACTCCTTAGTGGAAGAAGAAGCACCAGCACCCAGGGGATGCCCTGCTGCTCCTCCCTTCTCTGCAGATGCCTATGGCGCAGCTTCCTGCCTGGGGCAGGGCCCCCGCCAGATCAGAGGTCCAGAGGGAAGCTGAGGAGTCCAGGTAAGAAGGAAGGTAATGTTGCTCCACGGAAAATAACTAGTTAAAGTTGCTCAGCTCAGTTTGGTTTCTCTCTCTGGAACAAATAAAACAAAAACAAACAATGGGAAAAAAAGAATAAAAAGAAAACCGAAGACCAAAAGAAAACAAAAACATGATTTTCAGCTTTATCAAATTTCAATAATTTAAATTTGAATATCTGAGATGGCTTTTGAGAGCTCAAAAAGCCAAGAAACATGTCATGATGAGGAATAGTGCATCCGCACAGGCAAGAACTGTCTGAGAAAACGCTGGTGTCTGCATGTCTATACACACATCTGTGCGTATTGCAGGTCACCAAATCTTAAAGAGAAGATGGATCAAAAGAAGGTTGCAAGGCTAACAAAACACTATGGAAGCTTTCATTACAAGAACAAGCTATAAATGTGTAAATCAAGAAACCACAGGGAGGCTCCAGAAAACGCTACTTTGTCTGTCAGGTCCCATGGGCAACTGCTGAGTTCCACTTAAAGATCCACAGAGCTCCTACCAGCACACGGAAAAGTGACAACAGTTTATGTTTGAGCCCCCATTGCTATTTCATGGATGGTGTAGAGTCTCCACTATAGATTGAAAGCAAACATTCTTGGTAAGAGTCTGTAAACAGGTGCCATTGATCCCTAAAGAGCAGACGGCCTAAGCTCATGAGGAGGGATAAACGTGGCAATCTGGATTGGACGGAACAAATGTGTGACCTTATTATGAGGCCCCTCTTTGTAACTCTAACGTTTGTTTATGTCTTTGTCAGAATAGAATTTTGCTTAGTAGCCTAGGCTGCCCTCAAACTCATGGCTTCCTCTTCCATCCCCCTTCCAATCACTGATTATACAGGGATGAGCCGCCACTTCGGTCTGTCTCTGGCAATTAATCTGCAACCCATTTCTCTCTGGCTACACCTGTAGCTTTATATTCACATTTTTATCCTAAAACAAGTCATATAGGAATTGGTGTGATGTCTATTTTATTTTATAGTAAATGTTCTAAAATTTATATACCTCTATATTTTTATTTTGCTTGTTCTGGCTTTTTGTGTTGTTTACAGATGAAGTCTCACTGTGCCACCTAGGCCAAACACAAACTCCTGAGCTCAAATGATTGTCTCCTTCAGTCTGGAACAGCTGGCACCACAGGTGCTTACTGCCACACTCAGCCCAAGATTTATAGATGTCTTTTAAGTCTCTGTGCTTGAGTGAGGTCATCTTCTAAGTCATTGAAAAGTTATGCTTATGTGAGAATTGCCCAGTTAGAAGTTAAGAGGGCAGATTTTTTTAGGGAGGAGGGGTGATTCAAGACGTGGTATCACTGTGTAGCCCTGGCTGTCCTGGAACTCACAGAGATCTACCTGCCTCTACTTCCCTAGTGCTGGGAGTAAAGGTGTTCCTGGCTAAAAATTCAGATTCTAAGGCCAGACTCTCTAGTCTGAGGTGAGATCTGGAACTCTGTAGTTTTAAGATAACTTCAAAGAACTCTAAGGCAGTCACAGCCATCCCCAGACCAAGGCTTGAGAAACACTGGGAGAAGGCAGAAAATCAGGTGGGGAGGAGGGGCAGAAGAGGGGCAGGGGGACGGGGAAGGGTAAAAAAAAACGAGAAGGTTTGGATCTATCATAAGGAAACTCTGTATGCTAATTAAAAACACAAAAAGAGAAAAACATGGGAAAAGAGAGTTCCTGGAGCCTTTCGGTAGCTCATACAACACTTCCCTGTGAGCTGGAGGAAAGAACAGCCTTTGTCAGCAGACCAGCTTTTCACTGGTCAGAAATACAGTGGACAGCATGTACAGAGGGGAGCAACCCCCAGAGCCTGCAGAACACAGCCTGTGCACACGTGTTCACACCCCAACTTCTCTCAGACTTCCCATTTAAAGCTGGAGAGTCCTTTGTGCACAAGAAGTGCCCAAGGAGAAAGAGCCCTGCTGTCCCTGGCTCTGTCGCTGGCAAGAGGCCCCAGCAAGAGGAGGGGCTTCTTCTTCCCCTTCACCATTGTTATGGGAGTTGACTGGTGGCCAATGTCTGGGCACAAGGGAGAGCCACTCATACAGAGGAAGGGGTGTGGGGACAGAGAGGAAGCTTCCAGTTTTTAACGAAACACAATTCTTATAAAGTAATGCCAGTGAAGAATCCCAAGTCTGAGTTGCTGGTGTGACTTGACATTTTGGAATATTACTGTTTTCTTGTTGTGTTTTCCGTCTACGAAATGGCAATTGTCAGTGCA
Source organism: Ellobius talpinus (assembly GCA_001685095.1). Classification (NCBI taxonomy): domain Eukaryota; kingdom Metazoa; phylum Chordata; class Mammalia; order Rodentia; family Cricetidae; genus Ellobius; species Ellobius talpinus. The sequence goes on along the minus strand of LOJH01005704.1, from coordinate 25,577 downwards.
AACTCAGGTAGCTGATACACTAGCTCCTCTGTCAGTAAGTGGCAGCTTGTAGTTCAAAGTGAAAATTTCATCACAACACCCATATCCACTTCTCTGTTCCTGCTCTTTTAGTGACGCCCATCATAAGCCATGTGGCGGTTTCAAAACACTGTCTTCCTTCTCGTCTGCATGGCTTGGTCCTCACTCCAGCCATCTGCCGACATCCTATGCTTGGATTCTGTGCTCAGCTCTTCTCGATGTGTTCAGCTCCTTCTAGGCTGTTCTGGACAACACAGACAAAGCAATTTAAATTTCTGCCTCTTCTTGTTTGAGAGTGAATCAGGCCTGGAGATGTAGCTCAGTGGTAAAGCAGCTACCTACTGTGTGCAAAATTCTGGTTTCCAAAAAGGCATCTCACACACACACACACACACACACACACACACACACACACACACACACA
>LOJH01005702.1:6343-33686 GCA_001685095.1 Ellobius talpinus | reverse complement strand
GGGGGAAGGAATTTTGAGTGCACGGTGACCGTTCTTTGATCCCTGCCGGGGTCAGGTTACAGTCCCTTCGCAGCCCCCTCCTCATTTGGCACCATGGTATAAAAGCCAGCCCCAGCAGAACAATAAAGAAGCTGTTCCACCTCAACCTCGTGCTCTGTGCATTCATTCAACCCGGACACCCTTCGCCAATTCTTGGACTTCAGGCTGTGCTGGCATGGCAACAGTGAATGGCTATTTGGTTGACTTTTTGGGGGGCCAGATGCTAAAAATAAAAACCTTAACAGTAGACTCCTGCAGCTTTGTGTAGTCATTATCAGAGGGTTTAAATTCTGGCCCATTTCTCTCTCCCCCAGCAATATCTTAAGAGTTTACTTGTATTCTTATGAGTGTTTGTCTGCAAGGACATATGTGCACCACATGTGTGCCTGGTGCCTGAGGAGGCCATAGAGTGTTGGGTCCCCTAGAAGTGAGTTGCTGCTGGTCGTGACAGGTAAGACCAAGCAGAGGCTCCTCCATCTCGTATTCTTGCTGAGGCCATTTCAGCTTTAACTAGAATTTGACCTTCTTGATGGAGAATTAAGAATGGAATTACCCAGCTCTAGTCTGGGAACCCAAGGTCAGGATGTCCTAGCTAACTTTTCTTAGTATCAGTTCAGCCACCTGCTTGTGCAGAACCTCCTCCAGCTGACTATTACAGCTTGTCAGGTTGCTTGTTTCTGCAAAGTCTGCCCCTGAAGCACTGAGCAAGATGCAAGAACATGGTTTCTGCCTTCAGAAGCTTCATGTTCTGGACACTTGGATTAACCTGGCTTCCCAAATACCTGTCCCAGGTGCCTAAAGACTTTCAGCAGGTTACAAACTATGTCTGACTGGTCATCTCTGGTGAACACCCCATAACAGTGTGGGTGCTGGAAGGGAGCCCGGGTTTCTCTGCAAGAGGAACAAGTTCTAACCTTTGAGTCATCTCTCTAGCCCCTCACCCCAGAATCTTTACGAAATACATTTTGTTTTGTATGTGTAGGTGCATGTGCACATCACGGCAGATCTGTGGCAGTCAGAAGACAACCTGTGGAGTTGGCTCTTTCCACCATGTGTGTCCTGGGACTTGAACTCAGATCATCGGGTTTTCAAGCAAGCACCTTTGCTCACTAGAACCTCAGTTGTCACAACAGCTTTCAACTTCTTCTCACAAAGCCCTTCTGGTTACAGGGCAGATTTAAAAACAGCCAGGTGCATCTCTTTAGTGTTGCCTTTAGACAAACCCTAGCCTCATCCGAGCCTGGACCTGCTCTATACCTGATGTCATGGGCATCATTGTTAAGAGACAGATAGCCTGATGAATCCAGAGATTCCCCTTGGCCTGGTTCACACACCAGGTAAGGTTATGAGTGAAAGGGAAAGATGGCAGCCTGCTGTGCACAGTGCTGGGAACTAGATAAATTGTCATTCTCTGAGTGTAATCTTTAGTTGGCACAAAGCTGTTTCAGGTAACTGGGTATTATTCGTAGAGTTAGGGTATAGGAATAAGGTTGTCCAGGAGTTCTGATGTTTTGAAGGCACGGTTGCTGGAGCAGTGTTCCCCTCCTTAAGTATACAAGTTTGCATGCTCCCCGGTGTGTGCAGTTTTCAGTGATGCTCTGTAGCTTTTAGCACACTCTCAAAAGGATGGCAGATAGGAACCATCCAAGGGCGTGGTACAGACTGGATGGTTCAGGGGAAAAACCCTCAGGAGCATGATTTTCTAATTGGAATCTGCAGGATTCTATGAGGGACTTCTATGATCTTATAAACAGAATTCAAACTCCATGTAAGTGGTAAGGAGGTCGGATGCTAAGAAGCATAACTGCGTGGAGAGCCCGAGCTGAAGGCCCCCTTCTGTAGCCGTTCTCACTGAAGCACTCAGTGCTGTAGATGCGGACACTCTGGGAAGAGACACGTGTTCCAGTGGATCATTCCCTTGGAAATAAAGGTTTGCTGGTAAAAGGAAATCTGAAAAGCAATGGTAGGTGGCCAGGCTCGACAGTGTGGGGACTCACAGGGTGACAGCCAGGCATGGAAAAATGGCAGGGACTCATATGGTAGTAGCCAGACGTGGGAAGACAGTGTGGGAAGTCACAGGGTGGACAGCCAGGCATGCGAAGACAGGCAGTGTGGGGACTCACAGAGTGGACGGCCAGGCGTGGGAAGACAGGCAGTGTGGGAGCTCACAACAGTAAACTTGAAAGCATAATAAACCCTGTTTTGTGTTTTCTTTTTTCTATTCGGGGCCATGCTGTGATCATGTTGTTACAGACAGCCAACCAGCTCCTGTCTTTGCCCTGAATCAGTAAGGTTTCAGAACTTAAAACTAAAGTTAAGATTTAAGCCCCCCTCAACTATGAATGCAAACTCCAGTGAACTTCTTCAAAGCAACAACACAGACTCTGACAGAGGGAAACTGGTTATAGGGTACACACTTTATTACACACAGCTGAAGCGGAGGACTCGTGAAAACCCACACCAGCACCCTACCCATGGCTCATCGTTCTCCTCCCCTCCCTGTGACTGCGCTGTAGTCTACTGGATGACTAATTCGCAAGGCACAGAAGCAAAGGCCAGTCGGTGTCTGTTGGGAGAAATCTAGAGACCTGGTGTATCATTTTCCACCTCTGAGCAGGTGTTTTCACCAGGACATGGGTGTACCTGGTCCTCAGTGGAGGGCAAGTCACTTCTCCAAACAGATGAAACCATCATTTTAAATTCAGAATGTAAATGCAACTAGAGTCCTGGGTGGAAATCTCTATACATCTCTAGAAAACCCAGCTGGGTTCAAGGCTTAGAAACAGGGTGTGAGGGAGGTGGAGGTTCCATGTGGACCTGGCAGCGCACAGCAGATGTGAATAGTGCTCCCACCACAGGGAGCTGTTCTTTTACGCTTCTCCAGGTGAATCAAGAGCCTCAAAGATGTTGCAAAAGTCACCACCAAGCTTTCCAGGCCAAGGGAAGGATGTCGCAATAAAACTGTGGCCCACAGGGACCGACCACTTCCTCTATTGGTATCAACGTTTTGTATGAAAAAAAAACAGCAAAAATCCTGGTCAAACAAGCATTTTCCCTCTGCAGCGAGAGCTCAGCATGGGTGTCTGTGCAAGATCAGGGATCACACGCTCCCACTCCGTGTGTTATTAAACTGCTCAGGTAGGATTAGAAGTCACAATATTCATAGTGTAGAGTAGTTAACAGTATGTAGAGAGCAAAGTGTAATGGTTTCTTAAGATTTTTTTTAAAAAGTACTTCTGTACGTAAGCTATTCAAATGGGCATATAACAATTATTTATAGAACTTAAAAAGTTAGTTTTAAAAATCAAAAATTTAAAAACCTGATACATGAAAATAGGCAAAAGTGAGAAAAAGCACTTTTGTGACAAGAATTTAGCTGCTCTTAAAGGCAGCACAGAAAGGGACCATCAGCTGTGGGGGAGGCACAAAGGGCTTGTAAAAACTGCAGGCATTGTTTTCAAAAGGACCACCCACCAAAGTGGGGAAGTATGGTACCCAGAGGGGGAAGGTACAGGTCCCTGGAGGTACAAGCCTCTTTCTCGAGTTCTCACAGGATCATGGAGGAGTTTGGGCTTAGATCAGGTAGACAGACACTGGGGAAATGCCCTTCAAGGTTCCCTGACGGGAAGGCACAGGTGGCCCAGAGAAGCAGGGTGACACAAGTCTTCACTGTGCAGAGTATTTGCCCAGTGGAGTTAGGTGGCACGTCGAGGCTGTGTCCCTCGCCTGGCTTGACTGCTCACATAGGGCTCGGACAGTTTAAATGAAGTTAGAGAGGGCTTCAGCCTACCACAAACTAAGATGCAGATTTAGTAAAGAGTAAGTGATCATGCATAAACCACCCATCTGTCTCTCAGTATTTACAAGCTAGTGATTTTGTTTGTTTTGGCGCTAGAGATGAAACCCAGAGCCTGCTACACAAATGCTCTACTATTGAGCTACATCCTAGCTCCAAAGTGATCTCTCAGCTGCTCTTAGGATTCCTGTCCCTTCTAAGAGTCCTCTGTCTACATACAGAAAAGGGGAGGAATGGGAACAGTCAAGCTTCCTGCTAATCTCACTGCGAGTGAACGGCTAAATTGGTCCCCACTTTCCCCTGGGAAGGGTTCAGCACAGTGCTGCACAGACCTGCACAGCTCAATGTTTAGAGCTCATGAGGCCCTGCAGCATATCGATGGGCAGAGGGAAGACAATGGTGGAGTTCTTCTCTGCAGCGATAGTGGTCAGTGTTTGCAGGTAACGGAGCTGAAGGGCGGCAGGGGACTCGGTGATAACTATGGAAGCTTCTTTCAGAGCTCTGGACGCATTCATCTCTCCCTCAGCTGCAATCACCTACGGAGGGGGAAGAAGAGGTCAGTTGGCAAATAGCATGGTGCCATCCTGCAGTCTTCTTCAAGTAAGGGCTCATGTGCTTTAGGCAGCATTTGGGACGTCCCAGGAATCATCAACGCCTAGACACTCACTTCCAGATGTTTTTTTCCTGAAACTGAATTGCTTAAGGATGTGTCTGGCTCAAGGCAATCTCTTTTACTGCTGCCTGTCCCTCACTGAACAGGGAAGCACAGTCATACTGAACAGGGTATTGAACAGGGCACAGCACTGTGAAGGAGTGAGAGGCTGACTTCGTGTGTGGATACAAACCCTTTGCAAATCACGTGGATTCCAGTTCTTTGAAATCAAAGGAAAGACTTTATTGAACCAAAACCTGACAGATCCTGTTTGATAGAAGAAGGCAGTGTGAGTTTTAGCACACGAACTTGTGTGCACACTAGGAAGTACATGATAGCTCCATAGTAACTAACCATCCACGCACATGTGAGTGACCCCTCACACATTCAGGAGCGTATTAGGAGATGACTTATTTAGGAGAAACTCTGGAACACTTGCACAACCCTCTTCAGACCTACAGAAAGCTTTCATTCTAGCCTGTCCTGAACATGTTGCTGTAGGATGATAAAATTTTATTCCCAATAAGCTGCCTTGGTCATGGTGTTTCAGCACGGCAGTAGACAAGTAGCTAATACTCCTCTTGAAACGGGACAGCATTTCATGGTATGATCAGGAGGCAGACAGAGCAGAGAAATCAAGTTCTGAATGTTGTACCCAAGTCGCAACCCCCAGAGAGACCACCAGGATCCAGTAAAGTGCAGAATGCAAAAGCAAGGTTTATTCAGCACACTCTCCAGCCAGGCTGGGGCCTCAAGCACTACTCAACGCAGCACAGTAGGGATGAGGACCCCCTCATCATTTGGGATTGACATTATATAGGCAAAAACTGAAAGCCAGGTTCATTTTGGGCCAAAGGAATTGGTCTTACATAACAGCAGGTGTCTTATCTCTAACATGCCACCTCCCCAAAGTGGTTTGGTCTAGCAGGCCCCCTCACACTTTTGAGTGGCTTCCTCCGCTCAGAATTTCTTAGGGAGCAGTGCTGTGTTCATTCTTGCTGCACGCTGTTTCTGCCTGTGAATAACTAAGCCTTTATCCATCTAACTCAGGATGGGTACTTGGAAAGTTTCCAGGTTGGGGTGAAGTATTTTTGTGGCACACCCCTGGTAAACATGGGCATGGATCTGTAAGATACACACTGAGGGGTGGAGCTACTGGCCATGAGCTCTGCAAACATCCAGCTTTGGTAGATATTGCTACACTGCCTTCCAAAGTGACAGTACCAACAGGCATTCCCACAGCGGAACACAAGGGCTCCGGTTCCTGCCTCTCCACTCCTAGCTCCTCTCACACTGTGTTTTCAAGCCATCCTGATGGATGTCTAGGGTGGCATTTGCCTGTGACTTGAATCTGAGTTTCCCTGTGGCTTATTAACTTGAGGACTTCCATTCTGGAGCCTGTGTTTATGGTCTCTCACCTGCTCTCTCTATCTTGGCAGCTTGCTTACTGAAGAGGCAGCCGCCTTCTATCTTCCCGTGAGAACTTGAGTGTGAGCAAGGCCACAGCCATTTTGGAGCTATTTATTTCGTAGTATACTTTAAGAAGCAGGCCCACTGTGCGGACCCCACCCTTGAGGACAGCCAGCTGTTGCTCAGGTTCATGTCACAGCTGTCAGGCTAAGGGACAGCATGGTAGCAAGAGTTCTAACTGGCCTCCTTTATCTTTGCTCCTTGTTTAGAGGAAGACAAGAACTGTTGAGATGTTGTAGACAGCCAGTGGTGGGAGTCCCAGAGGAGATGGGAAGGGAAAGAGGGGAGGAGAGAGCTCCCACCACTAATCAACTGTGGGACCTTGAGGAAATTGCTCTGGTCTTCTGGGCTCCAGTTTTCACTGACTAGGATGGCAAACAAGTTTCATTTTGAAGGCTAACTCCAAGCCGTTGAGGGTTGTTATCTGGAGCGCCACAAAAGGGTTCTGATGCCAAGTCTAAGCTCAGGGGAAACAGATCCACAGTTAATCACTGACATGGGGATAGAAAGTGCAGGTTCTTGGCAAGGGATTCTTTGATTCTGATATTCTGTGCATGAAAAATTATTGCTTTACATGGTACAAAAATGGGCTTTTAGCCAATGACAGATAATAAGGTAAAAGTAATTCCTGGTTTCCAAATACCTGGATGATAAGAGGAAGTTTCTCACAGCACCGCACATCCTGAAAGTGATGGTTTGGCAGGAACACACATGAGAGTTCTGCAATGCCATGGGCATTCGTGAGCATCTGCAGAAGGCATGGCGACTCCGGCGAGGCAGCATGCCAACAGGCTACTCCTCTGTTTGTGACTGGCAGCTAAGACATTATAACGGCCAGTCTGTGGCTGAGGCAGGTATGGACAGGGCTCTGCGGTTGGCCACTCACAACTACTACCCCTTTCTAGTGATGACAAACTGGTTTGCTCTTGTGTTTAGGAGACCTATCAAAGGCACAGCAAACCCTCCTATGAAAACTGCTCTCGCTGTTCACAGGGTGGGGCTGTGTGGCCATGCTGGGGTGTGCTCTCATCCCTGTTTTCCCAGAGAGAATCCCCTTCTATACAGGAAGCCTTTGCCCTTTACAATCCCTTAGGAATGCTGGAACTTCGGAGTGAGGCACTCTCCATCATGGGCTATTTACAGTGAGAATCCAGGTCCAACTCTGGAGAGGCCTACCTCTATTTCCAGTCCTGGGGGTTTAGGGAGATGCTGCATATTTTGATACATTGTCATCTTAAAAGATACAATTCTTTTTGATGCTAGCTTAACAGCACTACCAGAAGGGCCACTCACGTAGGCTTAAGACAAAGGCGAGATGAAGATGAGAAGAAAGAAAACACAGAAAGAGAAGAAACCTGTGGGAATGGGAGAAAGAAGCAGTATGAAGGAAAGGAGTGGAAACCATGAGGACGAGGGAGGGACAGATGGCAACAAGCTGAGGGAACTGCCTTTAATTATGAACTGAGGAAATCAAGAATGCGGCTCACAATCCTGAGAGAATGATACAAATCTAACAGACCAATATTCCCATGAGACCTAAGTGAAAAGGCCAAGATGCAGGGCAGTGTGCACTGTGCGGTGTACTTGTGCCAACAACCCAACAACCTAGTTAAATAAAATGCAAGGACAGGACTAGGGAGATGGCTCACCAGATAAAGCACTTCTTGTACAGTTCTCCATGAGGACTGGAGTTTGGATTCCCCGGCACTCATGTAAAAGCAAGGCATGGTGGCACACATCTGTAACCTCAGTACTGGAGGAGGGGAGGCAGGCGGGTCCTGGGGCCTTGCTGGCCAGATAACTCCGTCTCAAAAATGCACGCGCGCACACACACACACACACACACACACACGATGTACTCATGCATATACACATGCACACATGTACACATACGAATGCACAAACACATGTACATAAACAAGATGCACTCACACACTCGCATGCACACACATATCAATACATACACCCACGCATGATGATGCACTTGCATACACACACACACACAAACTGTTAAGAGTAGTAGCCTCTGAGGAAATAGGATTTGAAACAATGGGAAGAGCTTCTGTACTAAACATTCAGGGCTGTTTCACTATTTTTCAATGAGAGTGTTTTTATTCCTGTGGATTTTAAAAAGGAAATCAAACTAAACAAAACAGAACCTAAACAAGCAGGAAACATTACCTTGGCTCTTGCCTCCCGGGCAGCCTCTGCCTCTGCAGCCATGGCTCTCTGGAGCTGGACTGGCAGTTTCACGTCCTTAATCTCCACACGCTCCACCTTTATTCCCCAGTCATCGGTGGCGTCATCCAGTGTACTCTGGAAGGAGAGGAGAAAAAGCAAGTGCAGCACACGAGGCACCAAGGCTCCTGTCCAGGCGCCAAGAGCAGTTGCATCCATTGGGATGTGGGGTCGATCAGGTCTGGGGACAGTGGCAGAGAAACAGCACCACAGGAGCTCAAGCTGGGGCTGGAGACAAAGAAACTGCCCTTATTCTATTACTAAGGAGCCAATTCAGGTGTTGGCAAACTTCGAAGGGGTCATAAAGAAACTATTTGCAGTTTCCACTGCACCTCTTCCAATACTCTGCCTCGCTCTCATAGGTCAAGATCAGGATGAGTAACATACAGTGAACAGCTGAGGCCGTGTTCTGTGAAACATGAATGCAGCGGCCAGCTTGGGCTAAGCTTGCTTTGTCAGTATTTGCCTACTCGAGTCAATGTGATGCCATTAAATCCTGTTTCACTCCTCTCTTTAGAAGGGCAGGAATGAACCGCATTATTCCATGAGGGTATGATGGTGTCACACAGGCCATATTCCTTAGCAGGGCGGTGGCAGTGATGCTGAGGCAGGAACACAAGGCCAGCCTGGGCTACAGAGCAGGTTACAGGGCACTCTGAGCTGTAGAGTGATAGCCGTTTCAAAACAAAACAAGCCACAGACTTAACCATGGTGAAACCTCTATGAAGGGCAGGAATTCATATTTATAATACTGTAACGTTTTTGAACAAGTCAGCCTTACTATTAGTAACATCTACCTCACAGTCAAGACTGGAAGGCATGACAGGTATGTGCGGATTCATGGACCTGTCCACACACCAGGGCTTCTGTGGTATTCTTGCAGAATAACATCTAAACCGTTATGATCTTATGATGAGGATAATATGGATTCTGGAAAAAACAGAACACTGGAAGGAATCTAAAAATAGCATGCACCTGAGTACCATGAATCCATGGATGTTAGTCTGAAAACATTTATATAAAGTCTGAACCCCTGGAAAAGAAAAAAAGGCAGCCATGCCGTCATCAGTCATGGATCCAGCGCAATTATCTCTTCGGGCTAAGTGACAGAGCCACCTTCCTCACCTGCTGTAGGATAAAGCTCTTGCACACTGTAATGATTTGTCACTCATATTAGTATAATAAAATGCTGATTGGCTAGTAGCAAGGCAGGAAGTACAAGCGGGCTGACTAGACTAGGAGAATTCTGGAAAGAGGAAAGGCAGAGACACAATCACCAGTCAGACACAGAGGACACAAGATGAGAATGCATTACTGAGAAAAGGTACCAAGCCAYGTGGCTAAACATAGATAAGAATTATGGGTTAATTTAAGTTGTAAGGGCTAGTTAATAATAAGCATGAGCTAAGAGGCCAAACAGTTTATATAATTAATAAAGCTTCTGTGTGTTTCCTTGGGACTGAATGGCTATGGGACTCAGTAGGACAGAAGCTTCCGTCTACACTCACCTGCATGTGGTGTGCAATCTCCTCCCTGTCAGAGAGAATCTGAGACAGGTTCTTGGTGCCCAGGGCATTCCTCAGCGTGGTTTGTGCCAAAAGACGGGTTGCCGAATCTGCATTAGTGATATTTGCCACAGCCAGGGTTGCATTTTGAACACGGTAATAGACCACGCCATCCACACTGATTGTCACTGAATCCTTAGTGAGGACCTACAGGAGGGAAAGGACAATCACACACCCACCACAGCTTCTTCATGGTCACTACAAATGCTCTTCTTTGAATCCTCAAGCAGTAGCTGATTTTCTTGAGTAAGGCATCAGAAGGTTAATTACACCTTTTGAGATTTCATCAGACATTCCTAGTTATCCAACTCCAACAGATTATTCAATCACTCAACAGATTTGGAGATGCCACTCATAGCTAGCATTGTTCTTGTTCATCTCTTCCCAGCACTCAGATGTCTTCTCAGTGGTCTCCCTGACTGTCACAGTCAGGCACACCTCCTGCACCTCTGTGGAGGGACGCACTGAGTGGGATGTGGAGTTTTCCCCTAGAATGAGTTTCCTTTCTTTTTTCCTCATTTGATTTTTGTTGTTGCCTTTTTTTTGACAAGGTTTCTCTGTGTAGCAACCCTGGCTCCTGGCTGGCCTGGAACTTGCTCTGTAGACCAGGCTGGCCTCAAACTCACAGAGATCCTCCTGCCTCTGCCTCCTTAGTGCTGGAATTAAAGGTGTGCATTACCACCCAGCAACTGTGAGTTTCTTAGGGGCAGTTTTTCTTTGTTTCTCTGGCACTGACAGTGTGACTGATACCTGGAGGGTCCCTACATGAGAGATGAACTGAAATGAGATCCTAGAAAATGAGTGATGAGCCACGCAAGAGCAGAGTCCAGAACCTGAGCTGGCTCTGCTTGCTCCCAGCTGGGTGGGCCGTAGCGGGCTGTAAATCATGAGACCCGGAAGCCCCTCATTTGTGACTATTTCTATGATGATCAAGGGAGGAGGTGTCATGAAGGAAGCCTTTTAAAACATCCCCAGCTATGCTAATGAAAAGTAATCGCAACAGCTAAACAGCCCCATAGCCCTGCCAAACTCCAAAGCAGCAATCCTCTTTTGTTGTTTAGCAATCTAAAAATACCTCTAAACTAGAGAAGAGGGGAACCTGTTCACAAATGCACAGTTCCCTACCATCTCATGTGACAACCTCTCTTACTGCAATGGGAAAATGAATGTCACTCACAGATCTTGCCACTGTGGCTGCCTGCCACAGCTGTGTTCAGAGTGTCCCTGCTCACTATTTACTGGGGGCAGAGTGTTTATCTCCCTTTGCAGCAAGCTCACAGGAGATGGGGAAGAGCTGCTTGCCAAGTTCCAATCCACTCTGGGCTGGCAGCTTGCAGGGGAAAGGGAACAGCGAGAGGCAGAAGTGCACAGCAACATGCCAGATGCCCACAATGTTTACACTAGAAAATGCCACACAATTCTCAGCCCTCCCAGGAGCTCCAGGGAGCCCATCAATGACAGGGAAACATGCAGAGAATTCGGAGATGTCTGCACTGAGAAGTCCGACCATACCAGATGCTTGGATCAGTACCAGTAAGGGAGTTCCCATCTGGCGTCTGGATTTTGTGATCTGTGATAGGAGAAAGCTAGGCTCCGGCATCATGCTGAGTTCCTGGCTTGTGCCCAGGGAACATGCTCTCCCTCCTCCCACAGCTAGCCTGTTCAGCAGCCGTGGGGACTCCTGTCTGCACTGGTTACTATGTCTCCTGACATATGGGTACCAAATGGCCATGACAGAGCTGGTGTCCAGTGCAGTGAGCCCTGAGCTAAGGGGAAAGCAACAGAGAATCCCCAGGATTTGTCTCACTGCAGCTGTGGCCTTCTAGGAACTGACTGTGGATGCTGCCTGAGCTGCTTGTGAAGAAGCCGGAAGGGTGCGAAATGACACAGAGACTCCTAAAATACCAAATGAGCAGTTGCTAATTCTTCGGCTTCTAACCAATTTATCTCAAATAAAAATGAAGACCCTTAGAAAGGATGTTGAACTAGACTGAATTTGTTTTTCTGTCAGAAACCCATGGAAGAGAGTTGTGGTGGGAATAATGATAGCTTGATGTCCTTGGGTCACACAGAGTTTCTAATAACAGCAAGGAGCACTCCCATGGCACTTCAGTCTCAGCTCTCTGCTAAGCAGTTTACGCTTGGAATCTCACTCACTCCTTACAACACCACATTATGTAGGCCTCACCGTTATGACCTCCACTTTATAGCTGAGGACGTTGAGACTCAGAGAACTGAAAGACTCACTCAAGGCCGCAGAGCTGGGAAAGGGAAGGTAGTCAGCTGCCAGCGCTGGCCTAGGGCAGGCTGTGAGAGCCCTCAGCCATAGCTAGAGAACGGCTCACCTCCTGAGGAGGAATATCAAAGGAGATGGTCCTCATGTCCACCTTGATGATGTTGTCAGTGCAGGGCAGGATAAAAAACAGACCTGTAAACAGGCACAGGATGGGAGAGACCGGATTAGCTTCAGCTTGATCAGCCCTAACGGGCTCAGTCCCGACTGCTGTTTTCAACACTCTCGCTCACTTCTCACCCTAAGAGCTCAGTCCTGAGCACAGTCTCGCACAGTACAGTGCCTCCACTCTGTTATTCTCTCCCTCCATGGCTCTGCATGGAGTTATCCCTGTCAGGAATACTCTGTGGCTAATACTTCTTCATGCCTTGCATTCAGAGAGGGCAGCCATAGTTGTACACACAGGTATTTACAATATTTAGAGGCACAAGGATTGCTGGGAGTTTGCAGCCAGCTTAGGGTACACAGTGAGTTTCAGGTCAGTCTTTGAGATGCTGCTTTGACAAGAACAGAACAGAATGAAACAGAAAAGAAAAAAAAAGCAAAGCCAACCAGAGGGGCTGAGATGGCTCAAGAATGTTTACTGCTCTTCCTGAATGACCCAAGTTCAGTTCCCAACATCCATATAGACTGCTCACAACTGCCTGTAACTCCAGCTCCAAGGGCTCCAACTATCTGATGAATTCTGAAGGCACATACACTCATGTGCACATATCCAAATATAATTGTATTTATTTATTTGTTTGTTTGTTTATTTTTGGTTTTCAACACAGGCTTCCCCTATGTAGCCTGGTTGTCCTGAAACTCACTCTGTAGACCAGGCTGGCCTTGAACTCAAGATCTACCTGGTTCTGCCTCCCAAGTGCTGGTATTGAAGGCATGTGCCACCACGCCTGGCTAACATATAATTTTAAAATAATAAAAATAAGTATTTAAAAAACCAACCAAACAGAAGCAATGGGAAAGCTTTGCCTCGTGTCTGCTCTTCTCTGGGTCTCCTGTGCGCTCCAGGGCTTTGTGGCTACTGTACTGCAACACTAAATGCAGGTCGTGGCTATTGGCTTCTTTGTTGGGGTCCAGCTCTCAGACAGCAAGCCCTTTGATAAGGGACTGTGTTCAGTTCTCCTGGGAATTCCCAGAGCCTAGCTTCACGTTCCTTTAAACCCAGCATCTAACGGAAGGCTGTTTTTGGATGGATTCCCATGCTCAGCCTCCCACCGCTGTGGCCAATGCAAATGATAACCTGATCACCCTAAGCAGATAGTAATGGGGGACAGCCAGGGCCGTTAGCTACTACTGTCAAAGCTTTTGTTCTAAGCAGAGGCCTCACTGGGGACTCATATCAGTAAGGCACTCCAGTCTCATAGAGTGGAGAGAGGGCTCAGCAGTTAAGGGCACCTGATGGTCTTCCAGAGGACCAGGGTTTGATTCCCAGTACCTACACTGGGTAGCTCCCAAATTCTGTAACTCCAGCTACAGAGGGATCCCATATCTCTGACCTCTGTGGACATCAGCACTGATGTGCACATACCCCCTACACACACACACACACACACACACACACACACACACACACACTCACTCACACACTTATAGGTTTAAAAAACCACAACACTTTAGTTTCCAGACAGAAACCTAGTACTGACCAGGTCCTCTGGCGCCTCCTTGCAAAATGCGACCCAGCCTGAAGACGATGACCCTTTCGTACTCCTTTACAATCTGGAATACAAACAGGAATGAAAACTCACCTTGATGAGCACACGCATGTACGGACATAGCTTCTTAAACGTGTTTCTGCTCTGGCCAGGCTCAGAGCCTCCTGGCGTTTTCTCCATTCCCCACAGTGTCTATAGACATCAATCTGGCGTTTGTTCTTCCAAGCACAGTGCTTATTTATTGTGCACACACCCTTATACTTCTTACAAAAGCAAGGGGCACTGGGAGTCGCGACACAGGCCTCTAGTCTCAGGGCTCTAGAGGCAGAAGCCAGAGGATGATGAGTCTGGGCCAACCTGAACTACGAAGTGAATTCAAGGCCAGCCTGCACTACCTAGAAGCCCCTGCCCCAAACGCAGAAAAACACTCTGGTTGTGGACACACTGGGAATCAGGGCCGAGTGGGGAAATCCATCTCCACTCCCATTAACGTCCCTGCTAATCATTCATGTTTTGTCTGCTCAGAAAAGCTTATAGCTCTTTTTCTGATTCCATTAATTACACCCAAGATGTATCAGAAAATGCAGGTCACATATTCATTATTTTAGGAATATGCAAAGATTAGTAATTTCGTAGGAAAGCTCTGTGCTGGGGAGCGCTCTCTCTGTTCCAGGCTCTGCAGTCAGTAGGTTCCAGGCTTTGCAGGCGGTTCATTTCATCCCCACCATGTTGCGCAGCAGCGACTGCCATTTTCTCCCGTTTTATAAGTGAGGAAACATGGCAATGGTGGTACTGCCAGCTAACCCGCCCTGCCCTGCCCATCCTAGCTGTGAGATGTTTTCTCACGGTGGTCTCACATCCCGACACAGAGAACTGGCATGGCTATGGTCACTTTACCTGTGAGGAGGAACTGAGTGGATAGTGACTGAAAGGAGTTTAAGATCTACTATATATAATTCATCAGCAGATGTTTTTTCCAAAAGAGAGATGGAAGAAAAAGAACCACAGGCCCGTACAATATTCCTCTATCTGTCCCATAGGCCTAGTGGCTTACAGAGGTAGGAGCTACCCTGCTCCAAAAAGAAAGAAATGCTCTTTACCTTTATGCAAATCCATATTGATAATGGGAAGGTTATAAGTACGAACAAGAATGAGAAAGCCACCAAAATCCATCCACATGGTCCCAGTTCTGCCTTGGAGTTTTCTGTTGAAAACAAAACCATACAGCCTGTTACAGGCCATCGTCACTGTACCTCACTCCTCCTGGAACAGCCCTGTCTGTGCTCACCATGCTGGCTGCTTCACTGCATCTCCGTCTAAGTCTCACATGGCCTGACGCGCACCGGCCCACAACTCATATCGCCCTCATTTCACCAGTGAGCGCTAACCAGACACCACTTTTTATTTTGTCTCGTACATGAAATGGTGAAAACCAAGAACACTCGGCTTCTACCACATGCAGTGAGGAATAAAGAGTCATAACCAGGTTGGGAAGAGGAACGGTGTCTTCTCGGAAGATTCAAGAATGGAAAGGAGAAGAAGGGCACACATCGGGCTGGGGGTGAGAGTGGACTGGGATGGCTGGATCACAGCCTTTGTCAGATTCCTAAAAGTAAAGAAAACACCAACAAAAAGACAGAGGAAATGTGTGTTCTGGTTGAGGGTGCAGCATGGCTCATGACAAAAATCATAAGGCACATACCCATTACAGTGTCTTTATACCAATTACTTCTGCACACTGCTACCCTGGCTTATTAACTGCCACCATTTCCTGATTAGGAAAAGGGCTGTTTCTGGTTTCTTGTTATTAAAAACAATGCTGTGATGAATATCATTGTACTTGGTCTTCTTCCTTCTTTTGCATATACATAGTGCTTTTGTCTGATCACAAAGGTAACACATATACATCCTGATGCAAAACCATGAAGGAAATATAAAAAGAGGAAAAAGCTACTTTAAGCTCAGAAACAGTTAACTATTTCAATACATTCTTCCAACTTCTTTCCTGGTTCACGATATATTTTAAAATTCAAATGAATAAAGTTAGTAGCATATCCTCCTCCAGCTATTGTTCATCTTTTATTAGCCTCTATAGCCATGAACTTGTACTTTTCTTGTTTTTGACTTAAAAAAAAACAAAGTTGTTGCACTACTGAAATTTACAAGGGGCCGCCAGTGAGATGGCGCAGCAGGTAAAGGTGCTTGCTGCCAGGATGGGGACACTTGAGTTTGATCCCTGAACCCACATGGTAGAAGAGGACTGATTACTGCAAGTTGTCCTTCGACCGTCACATGCATGCTGCCACACTGGCACTGTGGCATGTGTGCTCTGGTGCATGTGTGCTCTGGTGCATGTGGGCTCTGATGCATGAGGGCTCTGGTGCATGCGGGCTCTGGTGCATGCGGGCTCTGGTGCATGTGGGCTCTGTTGCATGCGTGCTATGGTGCATGCGTGCTATGGTGCATGCGGGGGGGCTCTGGTGCATGTGTGCTCTGGTGCATGTGGACTATGATGCATGTGTGCTCTGGTGCATGTGTGCTATGGCATGGATGCACATGCACAGAAACACATTTTGTTTAAAGTCAAATAGTTCTACAAGTTAATACAGAAGTGCAGTTCCCATTGTTACACTGAGATTCTTCAAAGCCCAGAGAAGTACATGGCGTCAGAGATGAGGACCAGGGAGTCAGGTGGGTAGTCTGAAAACTGGACACAGTCTTGCCCATATCAAATGCTTGGCTAGAAATACTGAAGCAGCTCCACGCCAACGCTGTTATATTTATGTTCTTACTCCCTTTACAGTGAAACGATCCTAATACTAACCACCAAGATCCCATCCCATCTGGTCACAGTTCAACA
The DNA here is from genome assembly GCA_001685095.1 of Ellobius talpinus. Taxonomy (NCBI): domain Eukaryota; kingdom Metazoa; phylum Chordata; class Mammalia; order Rodentia; family Cricetidae; genus Ellobius; species Ellobius talpinus. The sequence continues at coordinate 17,118 of LOJH01005702.1, read as the reverse complement.
AAGTGTATAAACTACACTTCTCAGGAGGTGTGGTTCTGCTGGGCTCATAAATGAATCTGTCAGCCATGATTGTTGGGCAAACAAGAAAAAGCAATTCTCAGTTACCCACCAAAATTTCATGAGCCTTCTTTCCTCAGACTCTCTCAGTTATTAATTTAAGGCTGTCTCCTTCTGTAGCTTATGAGGAAGGAAATGACAAGCAACAAGCAATCAACATTCCTGAGACATTGTGGCTTAAATACTTGCCAATGCTTATTGGGGGAAGACTTCTAAAGAGCAGGGATCTCACCATACTTTACTGTAAACTTTGCCATTTTTTCATGCATTTCCTTTTCCACTGTGAAATTCTTGAAAACTGCATTAAAAATAAACTTTTAACCAATCAGAACCAGGACGTAAGGAGTTAGGTGGAAAGATGGCTCCACTGTTAAGAGCACTGCCATAGGACCTGGATTTGATTCCCAGCAGCCATTTGGTAGCTCACAACCTCTGTAACTCAAATCCCTGAGGATACAATGCCCTCTTTTAGCCACTACAGACAATGCATGCATATGGTGTACAGACATACCTGTATGCAAAAGGCTGAAGCAAATAAAAATAAATGAGCCTGCTGTAGTGGTGCATACCTTCAATCTTAGCACTTGGGAGGCAGAGGTCTGAGTTCAAAGCCAGCCTGGTGTACAGAACGAGTTCCAGAATAGCTAAAGCTACACAGAGAAACCCTGTCTCTAACATATAATAACAATAACAATAATAAATTAAAATATTTCAAAAGAACCTAAAATGATATATATCTACACATTTAAATGTATTATTATTCAAATTGAACTTACTTCAAGAAAAGTAATATAAAACCAAAACCAAACATAAAAAGGTACAAATTGTACAGTAACTTTTGTCCCTGGCTCCAGGGAAAGTGGTTCCTTCCTTGTAAGCTCCTAGACCAATGCTCAGAGCAATGTCTGTTGCTATCCATCCACCGCATCTGGCTTGTTTGAAGATGAACTGGAGCTGGCAGTTCATCCCAGGACTAAAAGTCCCTGGGAGTAATGAATCCCATTCACCACTGAGATCTAATTAATCTGAAGTTCAAGATGCATTGGGTTCTCTGCTGAGAAAGGCCAGCAACTGCCTCCCATCTAAGATGAGGGCTAGGTCACTGCACCGCCGAGCAAAAGGGAAGGGATGGGCTAAAGAGTTGCTGAACCATCTCAGTTACAGTATTTCGGGGCAATCCTTTCCTTCCCTTACCCGGAATGTGAGTGGAACACTTTATGTTATAAACTGTCCTGACCAGTACTGTCTTGGTAGGGACAGATAGGATTCTAGGAGTATTATACTAAAAACACATGCTATCCAGGTCTAGTAGCACTTTATTTAGGGGTAAATGGGCAGTGAAAGTAAAGCCTTGGACATTTTTATTTTCTTCTTAAAAGACTTATAGTCAAGATGCAACTGTCCTCGTCCTCTTCCTCCTTTTTAAACACCACTGTTCCTCAGCAGACTGCTAGAATTTAGCAATCTTCTTCGTGTGAGGGGTCAGGAGGAAACAGGCTCTGCAGACCACAGCATCTGAGCGAACACTCCAGTCTACCGTGGCAGTACAAAACAGTCATGGGCAGCATACAGTATGTGTGTGCAAGGATCATGGCTGCATTCCTACAAAACTCACTTATGTACACTGAACTCTGATTTTCATGTGCAGCAAAACATTCACCCTTAAAATGTATAAAAATGTAAAAGTTGGACTGAAGGAATTTTTTTTTTTAATGTCAAAACTATTTCAGAGCCTGGAGAGATGGCTCAGCAGCTAAGAGCACTTGTTGCTCTGGTAGAGGACCTGGGTTTGGTTCCCAGCACCTACATGGCGGCTCACGACCACCCATAATCCTGTTCCAGGAGATCTGATGTCCTCTTCATGCCATAACAAGCACCAGGCACACATGTAGTGCACATAGATAGATGAAGACAAAACACTTGTACACATTAAATAAAATTTAAAAACCTGAAAACAAACCCCAAAGGCTATTTACCTAAAAAGAGAGCTAGTCAGTTGATTTCTCAGGAAGTGAGTGAGGAGGAAAAGAAATGCCGTAAAGGATGGCAGCGTGCGTGCAGCAAGCACGGGAAAACACTGGCCAAGTCGGGAACTGCCCAGTCCGTGAAACAACTGCATTTTTCTGGGAAGAGAAAGGGAACCCCTTACACGAACCAGACTGAGACTTCAGGCCCATGAGGGTTCCAGAGCACACTTCTGACCACTCTGTCCTAAAGGAATAATCAGCTGCTTTCCGCAAGGGGTTATTCTTAAAAGATGAACAAAGAAAAAAACAAGACACAAACCAGACCACAGACTTTTTTTCCTCAGGAAGGGCTAACCATGACCCCTGTGGAGAAAAAGAAAGCAATTTGCCAGCCCAAGGTTTATACAAACAGGACAGGCACTCCTTATGTTAGTGTTTCTTTCTCCTCAAAGCTCTTTTATTTAGACATCTTAAAAAATATCCAGAGTTAGAAAGCTCTCATGAGCCATTGGTCAGCATGGTGGCACACACCTCTAACCAACACTCAGGAGGCAGATGCAGGGGATCTCTTTGGGATTGAGGCCAGCCTGGCTGGCCTACAGAGTGAGTTTCAGAACAGCCAGGACTACAGTAGAAAAACCCTGTCTCAATAAAATAAAAAAACAAAAACTCTTTGGAGCTAAACATTATGTTCATTTAAAATAGAACTAAAAAGCATAGAACACTTTATCATTGGATTCCCAAGTCTTCTTCAGATGAACTGCTAAGACATATGGACGAGATCGAAAATCCAGCGCCCCATCCCAGCCCTACCACTCCATTTTCTTCTCAGTAAAATGGAAGCAAAAAACAGTGCCTTTCACAGTGCTATGAAGACCCAATGAGAAATTACATAAAATGCTTGACACTTTAAGATCACTATTAAATCGCTCATAAGGATTAAGTGTTTGATTGGGTGACTTGCCTTCTGGGACCTACGTACCATGGAGAAAATATCAAGACTAACGATCTGCTTGGGGACTCTATCTCAGAGGAGGAACAGATCATATATGTGGTAGTAAATTAGTTCTAAACTTTGTCAGTCCATCTGTCTGTCATACACGTTCCCCTAACTGCAAACATTCTGAACGGGAAATGAGTATATTTCTGTGAGTCTAGCTGTCATTAATCTTTTAATTCTTAGTTTTCTCTATGAAGTAATGCCATAATAATCTTTAAAGTTTCTAAAGAAAATTAACATATATCTGTGGGGGGCTCTGTGACCACCACAGGCAGTAGAGGGAGGGTTGATCCAGGAGAGATAAGAAGGCAGTTTGGTTAAACGACTCAGTAGCCAGTGTTGGTTCAAACTCTGAGTCTGACCCAAGTAGTTTATTTTTGGCACAGTCAAGTACAGCACAATTTGGTGAAATACTTCCTGATGATAACTAACTCAATCCTGTGTGACAATGAAGCTGTTTATAAAGTATATGTGACATATTCCAGAAAGATGGGGCCAGTAGATTCGCTGAGAAAAGAAGCTCACAAAAAGGCCTGGGGGAGGATCTGGTGTGGATTCACCATACAGATAGTGCAAAAACCATCGAGCTTTTAGCCACCTCTCTCTCAGCCTTCTGGGTGGAAAATGGGTTTCCCACCTCTCTCTCTGAAGAGACAACCCTGTGTTTAGCATTTTGGGTTCCCTAGCGCTTCTCTGGAAGGAGTACATACATATCTTCTTATTCGATAATCCTGGGAGATACAGAAGAAAGATTATGCCTAACTATATGATGAGGAACTGACCCTCTGGAATTGGAACTCCTGAGTGACCCCGGTAGTGGTGGTGCTGAGACCACCTCTCTTTACCCTAACGCTGCTCTACCTCTGTACACTATACTATCTTCTCATGAGTGCTCACTCCAGTGGACAACACATTTGGCATCATTTTTATTGTCTTATACTTGAAGGCATTTTCCTGGTTGCATTTTCAAGGCTCCACTTACTAAAATAGCAAACAAAAGCTGAGGTTCAAGTTTCTTTAGTAGTCCCAGAAAGTAGGCAGAGGCAGAAAAAGAAAGAACAAGTGTATAGTAAGAATTCCTGATCTGCAACTTCTGTTTTCGTAAGTGAGGATTCTTACTAGGCACAATATACTTTCTTGCCAATTATAGTTCCTTTCTTGTTAATGCAAACCTAGATAAGTAGTCTGTCTATAGGAAGAAGATATACTATCCTAAAATCAATGAACAATAAAATAAGCTGTCCATCAACATTGATAAGATTATTTACTCCCTTCCACTTCCCTTTTCTTTCAACATTTTATTCAATTACTATGTACTTTATGCTAAAGTTTTTTATTTTGGTCCCCCCCTTAAAACAGGCTTTCTTTGTGTAGCCCTGATTGTCCAGGAACTTACTATGTGAACCAGGCTGGCCTCGAACTCAGAGATCCACCTGCTTCTGCCTCCTGAGTGCGGGATTATGGCGTGTGCCACCACCGCTCAGCTCATACTGAGTTCTTACAATGAGGTTAAAAAGGAGATGGTTACAGAGCAACCCAACCGACAAACTTCAATACCATACAATAAACGTTATGTCAGAAGTATGTCCAGGACCTTCGGCTGACACAGCTTACAGGAAGCTGCTTCTCTGTGGCCTCTCGAAACCTCACCTTTAGTCCCTTCTGCGCCACTTCATCAACATTTCACATTTTAAAAGCAGAGCAGACAGTTACTTTATCTTCTACAGTGTTAGACTCTTCAGGGACACTGAAATCTATTTAATCATAAACAACATATACACAACAGCTTCCGTAGTCTTGGTCTTCAGTTGAGTTCATTTATTATCACTGATAGTTTAGTTCAGGTCAATTATTGAGTTAAAGTTCTCCCCAATCTGATCAACTGTAACAACCGAAATAAACAGATCCGTCCCATGATTCTGCTTATTTCCAAAGATCCTCCCAAAGGGACTTATCTGTTGGCAAGGCTCTCCGTTACAACAACACAGGCCTTCACAAGCCACCCACACTGTTCCATTACACACTGAATGCGCTGGCTTTAGGTAAACTGCCTTGATTACTCCTAGGTTTGATATATTTGTCTCTAGGACTAATTCCCTACAAGGCCAATGAGGCAGAGCTGGGCTTTGTAATTTCACTGCAGCCATCAGAAGAATCCTCTGAGTGACTTTATCCAGGAGGTCCTGATTTGTGCTGGGCTCCTCTGGGCTTCCTTCCTTTGTTGCTTCTTACCCCATCAAGTCCTCAAGTTGGACCAGACTATACTTTGGTACCTGCTTTACAGACAGCTAGCCGTAGGATCAGGAAAATGGCTTGGAAAGTCAGAGCCTGGGTTGGAAACTTAGTTCTGAATCCTTTGGGCTGTACTTTTATCTTCCAGCTCTCAGCCTCCTTACTGAAAGACGAGGAATAAAGACACTGGCTTTATTAAAAGGGCTGCAATCGGATGTTTATAAAGAAAGCATCTAGCTATGTTTGGCACATGACACATTTGGGAAACTCTATTAAATACCTTATAGTAATAATTTTTCCCTAATGTCAAACCACTGAGGCTCAAAATTAAAAACAAAGAACTAGAAAGCAGGAAGGTGAGATGCCTCAACATGCAAAGGCACTGGCTGTCCGCAAGGACGGCCTGGATTTGACCCTGGATCCCACATGGTGGAAGGAGAGATTGATTCTTGCAAGTTATCTTCCAACTTCCACAAGCCAGCCACACACACGCTAAATAAGTGGAAAGGTTTTAAAATCAGAAGTGACAAAACCCAAGGAAAATTTTATTTGAGTATATGCTTCAGACAGAACACATCCATTTTCACCAGTTCTAAAAGATTTCTGTCTAAAATAGATAAATGTAGTGTTTAAAAAAAGGGAGTTAGAACTAAACACCAAACTGGTCTATGACCAAGAAAATGGAAGGATCTTGAAATGCAGAGATCATGCTTGTTCTCAGGGTGCTGCTCCACATGCTTTCCCACTACAGTAGGTGGGCGCTGGCAAAGGAATCAACCAGCCAATCTAGCGGGTGGTAGGTGGGCCCAGACCGCTAGATAGTGGCCTGTTCAAGTTTTAGAATCATTGAAATATGAATTTAAAGTATGGTCCCACTAATCCTGTGTGGCTAAGGCAATCTCTCTGAGTATCAGCTGTGAGGATTCAATAAAATAACGGTTATTTTGTTTTGCTATCATTCTCTTTAATTTTACTATACTCCCAATTTGGGAAGTAAAGCATAGAGCAAGATTCACACACACATGCTTTTATGTCTGATATTGAGAATGGAACCCAGGAACTCCTGCCCGGTGCTCTACTACCACACTCTGGAGCCGTCTGAAATTCTTGTGATACTCCTGAGAAAGAATTTAAGGAGGTGTTCCTGGCTTAGGGGACAGGATTTAGATGGGAAAACAGGCTGACTTTGCAGATAATCTGCACGGATGGAAAAGCCCACTCAGCCTCCTAAATCTCTCCCACTGTGCCATCCTCTCTGAAATTCCATCTTTAGAAATAATTCCTTTGGATCAGTAAAGCTCCTGAGAGCAGAGCAAAACTCCTGTGAGGTTTATTATCTCTTACTGGGTATCTCCCGACCCCAAGGAGTTATCCAATTTAAAGGCTCAAGTAGGTAGTTCTTTCAAGGACTCTAATTTCTTCATAGGGGACAGGATGCGGCCTCTTACAGTTCTTGCCTTCAAGACTGGGAAGGCCCCAGTAGGGTGTTGAACAGCGGGCTATTTACCTGGAAAAGGGAGATCTCTAAGACAAAGGGGGATAGAATGAGGCAGACAATGGAGCTGGAAGGAAATAAGGCTGAAGCCTAGCCCTTTCTTAGGAAACTTAGTTTCCCGAAGCTGGGGATGGAGGGAAGCGGGTGGGAGTTCTTCTCTGGTCCATAGGCGTGGGGATCACCGTGTGGGAAGCTTCCCTTATGAAGCGCTGGGGCAGGAAATAAAGGAGAATGGGCGAGGCTGAACCCGCGGGAGAATCGCCTCTACCACAACTGCCAGGAATTGCCCTGGTCCGCGTGCACGGAGCGAGATAAGGAAGCGCTAGCACCTGACGTGGCATCTAGGACCCGAAGGATAAGCGAGTCCCTGCCTGCCAGGGTCCCGAGTAATGGATAGACGCCCCTGCCAACGGTGCGTCCTCTTGGTTGCCATACAGGTTGCATCCCAGCACCGGAAACTATTATCTCCCAGACCGAGAAACCAGGGGTAAAGGAGAAGAGCGCGGTTCTGAGGATTGCACACAGTGCAGGGGAGACGCGCCTTTCGGAACCCGGTTGTCAGCGGGGTTGCCGCTGCAGGTTGGGGGTTCGATACCCGGGGGCTGGCTCAGGGCGGCTGTGCCAGAGACAAGGGACTCACCCCTGAAGGACTCGGGGAGCCGCTGAGTCACGACGTGGTCGGAAGGTCGTTTCTGAGACATATTGCTTGAGTCGGAGTCGCTCTTCACCATGTCAGTCCCGAAAGCCGGAGCCTCAGAAAGCCGTTAGCAACGACGCCGCTCGAGCTCCGGATTCAGCTCCGCCTCCCGCCGGGGATCCTCCCAATAGGCGCCCGGAAATGGAGAGAACACGCCCCTTCCCCCGCCTTCTCCCGGCCCGCGCCGAGAGGCGTGGCCCGAGGGGGCGTGACCTGAAGGGCGTTGTCGGAGAGGAAGAGTCTGGGAGAGGGGCTGGGATGCTTAGGACCCCGCCAAGGTCTCGCCCCAGCTCCCGGTAGGGTGATCCCAGGAGGAGGTGCGGGGCCAAGGCGGTGCTGAGGAGCGGTTCTAGATCAAGGCCTCCTGCAGTCCAAGCCGCAGAGAGGAAGGAGCGCCCTCGTGTACGGGGTGCTGAGGCCAGCCTGGGGCACAGAATAGGTAGTGTGAGAGGAAGGAGCCCACACCACCGCCCTCTCCCCAAAGCGGTCGGGTTCCCGGGAGGTGCATTTACTTTATTCAAACAAAACTAATTTATGAAGCATCTGGCCTCTAGCTGGCGGTCCTCCCAGTTGGTGGACACAGTGGCAACCCTGGTGAAGTTTGTATTATACCACAAACAAACAAGCTAAGGGTGTTGCGAAGCGACAGCATAGATAATCCACTTTGGTTAATAGAAAGAACCGGGAAGGCTTCTGTAAATAAGGATGTGATCTTGGGTGTCCCTTGAAAGATGACAAGGAACCAACCTTGGGAATGGAGGCAGTTTTGTTCATGAGAGTCAGGCCTGGATTCTAACGTTACATGTTTACAGTGCCCAGACCCAGAACACTCCCAGCCTCGAGTTGCCTCCCTTGGGGTTTGTGGCTGAAAACATCACGTTTGAAAAATCACTGCTGTTTTATTTTTCCTTCTTTGCTCCTAATATAAACTGTTCAGAGAAATGTGAAGGTACAAAATAAACCTTTAAAGCCATTTTATTTCGAGTAAACACAGAATTACAGCTGCAAAGACATTACAGAGGTCAGAAGGACCCGCTTACCCATGTTACTCCTGCCTGTAGTTGTAGTTTCAAAACAGGAAATTAACCCTGGCAGAATATGTATATAAATACGCCACTTTATCACACACGTAATTCTTGTGACCACAGTTATAAAGATACGGAGCTATTGCATCCCTGCCCAGATCTTCCTCTTGGTCCCTGTAATCAGTGTTGGCTGTGTGATTTCAGATGCTGCACAGTGGTTTGCTCTCATGAAATGATATATATTCCTGGACTTTATAGCTGTTGTTGTAAAGAACAGAACGTGTAACAGTGGAGAGGGATAAAGACGGCCTTTGTTCGAGGTGAAAGTTCTAGACTTTTAAACCTTCTGACTCATCTCTCCCAAGCTGACTTCCCATAATATAAGTCACATGCTCGCAAAATTACTGTTTCTAGCCCTGGGGATGGTGGCACAGCTCATGCAATCACGTTATCAGCCTTTCCAGGTACGTTGTTGAGTAGAGAAGGAGGGCTGAAGTAGTTAACTGTCTGATCTCTTGGACTCCTCCTTGATAAAGTGCCCAGCTTCATCCATATTTTCTTTCTGCTATAAATATGGCCCAGAGGCTTGAACTTCCTGTCTGTGCTGTGGCTCTCAGGGAAGCAGAGTAAAGAGGAAATTAAACCCTCTTGCATACTGTGATAAGGTATTTAGGTTTCACAGCTTTTTACTGGAAAAGAAAATGGTATTTCAAAGTGTGTTTGTCTGTACTGCTCTGGCTATGAACTGAATTCTCACGGCAGCCCCAGCCAGCGTCATTTCTGAAGCACTGCCCTTTGGGACACAGGGCTTGGCAAACATTTGCAGCACTTAATTCAGATTGCATCAGTTCTAGCATTAATTCTGGGCCCCAGTGAAGAGCAAACTTCTGGGAATAGATGAGAGTTTCCAATTCTGTGTTAGATATTTTGACTATCACTTGCCAATAATACTGTTATATTTTGACTTTCACACGAATTTTTTGTAAATGCCTGCTTTAAATAAACTTTAAAAATAAGTTTTAGGAGGTTCAGTGGTTAGGAGTACTTTTGTTTTTTCAGAGGACTTTAGTTCAGCTCTCAGCACCCACACTGGGCAGTTCATAGCCACCTGTAACATCAGTTTCAAGGGATGTATCTACTCTCTTCAGGACCCCGAGAAGACCAGGCACACATGCAAAGCACTTACATACATGCAGGCAACACACACACACACAGACACACACAGATACACACACACCACACGACACCAAATATCTCCCTTTAAAATTCCCAGAATGATTAGAAGTTAGAATTTTCTAAAAGAGGGCTGGAGAGATGGCTTGCTCCCCAGTCATAGGGATGGAAGTTTAGATCCAGCCCAGTGATCCACTCTGGAGTCCTGCAGCAAAGGAAAAGTGTTGTGTGTATCTAACTTGTTCTACAACCAATAAAGACTTGGGAGTCAGATATTGGAGTGAAAACTTGATAGACCAAAGAAGCAGCAGAGGAGTGACCAGCTGACCCCTCCGCACTTCCCAGACCATAAAGGGTTCAACAAAAAGCCCATGACTCTTCAAGTCCCTCCTTACTCCTTCCTGTGCATGTTATCCATATCCTCGGTCCTCCGTATTCTCTATGACTAATTCTTTCCACACCTTAAATCATTTACTTATTCCTTTACAACTTGCATTTATACATCTTAAATCATTTCCTGTGTTCCTTTAGTGGTAAGTTGCATCTGAAGCCTGTGAACAAGGCAAACCAGCCGTGTTGTTAACAAGAAACTTATTTAATGAACTACCCAAGTTGTTGTAACCTTGTGGGGTTAAGCTGTTAAACTGGCCAAGCTATCACTAATCTAGGTGTCAGATACAATCAGATCTGTATAGCGATTTCTTTTATCATTTTGTTAAAAATAAAACCTGGGAATAAGTATTAGGAAATAAACCTGAGAGATCCACAGAGCAACTGGGAAAGGATCCTGCCTCTCTCCACTTTCCAGATCGAAAGGAGCACACAACCTCTGCCCCCTCCCCCCCTGTGTCCTCCTGTCCTCTGAGGCCACCAGGAAACTCTATGGTCCTCCCTGACCAACTGAATGTGGACTCCACTCTCTGAATCAAGGTCAGACACCATTGGTGGTCTCAGAGCAATCAACACAAACAGATCTCCTCCAACATTCCCCCCTTTTTGTCTAAATAAAAAGGAAAGGTTTTAACTCTATCATAGTAAAACTATATACAATAAGAACAATTATCAGGCTGGGAGATGGTGGCACATGCCTTTAATCCCAGCACTCAGGAGACAGAGGCAGGTGGATCTC
>LOJH01005701.1:8630-19767 GCA_001685095.1 Ellobius talpinus | reverse complement strand
TCGAACTCACAGAGATCTACCTGCCTCTGCCTCCCGAGTGCTGGGATTGAAGGCCTGTGCCACCACTGCCCAGCACCAATGCATTTTTTGGGACTGATTTGAAATTATAAGAATTTTTTTTCAGTTTTACTAGCCAAAATTGTACAGCGAAATTCTATAAATTCTATACATTTTAATTTTTAATAAAATCAGATAGTTTAGAAGGTTAAAGTTTCATAGTGATCCCTCAACAGTTTGAGATTATTGGTTCAACTTTTATCTCTTTATAATATGCAAAAGGAAGAAAAAGATGAGTTCCTTTTACACATTCTGTTTGTTGCATTTTTTGTTACTGTTATGTCTTGTATAGTTTTTATATTCGCATAACCAAATCTTTCATTGTTATTAAAAACTATGTAGTATGAGTGTATGCTTTTATAGAGGGTTGATGCATTAAAACAATAGAGAAGAGGGTGTTAATAGAGGAACCAAGACCCATAATTGCTTGAAGACAAGCAAGCATTTGATGTTTTAAAAAGTATAAAAGTCTACTGAGTACAGTCATGAAAGTGGAAGTAAGCAAGAACAAAGTCAGGAAAAGCCTGAAGGCAATGAGTTTACAGTTGAGCAAAGTGTAACAATGTAGTCCTGTGTTCTCAGCACATGGGGGGTGGAAGATCTTGGGTTTGATGGCCAGTGTGGGTTACATACCTTGGCTGAAGACAATGATGAATAAATGAAGCAAAATGAATTTGTAGTTAGTTCTGAGTACAGTAGGAGTATTTAAGGGATTTTGCAGTGAAGGAATATTATCAAATATTTCTCCCACTGTTTTGTCAAGAACATATTGGAATCAGAAAGGATGACAGCATATTGTTGGAGTAGCCTACACAGCATGTAAAGGAAAGCTGAAGACCAGCAAAAATTGCTGTTGCATTAGACATGAAAAGTGAAGACAAACAAGAATTTAATATCATCAGAATGGAGAAGGAGCAAAATAGTTTATCACATATATGTAATTTATGAGGGTAGCCTAGCTAGAGATAACTTTGTGGATCACCCGATTTTAGATGGTAAATAAAGCCAGACAATCACCCAAGGAGAAGAGAGAGGTGCATCCTTGAAGATAGCAGCTTGTAGCAGTAGGAGGAAGGAATTCAGCCAAATACATTGAGAGGCAGCAGCCAATAGATAGCAAGACAAGTGGCAAGGTGGACTGATGACAAATTGCTGATGAGTCGTAGCTGTAAAATAGAACAAAATCTGGACATGTGTCCATGTCATGGGATGGTTCAGAAGAGAGGTGGATCTTAGCATGGGGAAGGTATGGATCCAGATCACTAGTGCTAAAGGGTACTGCTATTCTCAATTTTAACAGGAGTGAAAGGTTTAGAAGCACAAAGCCACAGGCAGGTAGGTCTAAGGTAGAAAGCGCTAATATTTTCATTGCCTATTTGTAGAAGTCTAGTGTAGTGTCTTTACTTTGTGTGTGTGTGTGTGCATGCACGCACGTGCATGTAGACTTTGTAGTACATTGTAGTTACTCTTTGAATTGAGAATACTTTTATTGAGAAATTCTTAACACTTGGCCTGTTAGGTTTTGAAAACTCAGTTCTATTAACAGTTCTGTTTTCTGTGTAACGTTTTTTCCTTTCATGCTTTCAATTACAGCAAAAATGGAAAGAGGTGGCACAAGATTGTACAAAGGCTGTTGAACTTAATCCCAAATATGTGAAAGCTCTCTTTAGACGTGCAAAAGCCCATGAGAAGCTAGACAATAAGAAGGAATGTTTAGAAGGTGAGAGTTTTTCTGTGTTTTCATAGGAAAATTAGTCATTAGTAAATTTATATGAAATTGCCTGTGAGGGTTAGAAAGCAGCTAATTATCTTTCAATGTTAAACTCTCCTCAGCAGAAATTTCTTTTTTTAAATTGCTGATTCGTAAGTTCTATCTCTCTTTTCAACTGTTGGGTTTGTTGTTGTTGTTGTTTGGTTGGTTGGTTTTTTAATTTTTCAGTTATTTTATTTTTTGAGGCAGTCTGTATATAACCCTGACTGTCCGGGAACTCACTATGTAGACCAACTGGCATTGAACTCACAGAGATCCACCTGCTTCTGCCTCCCAAATGCTAAGATTAAAGACATGCGCAACCACACCCAACCTCAACTAAGGACTTATTAGTATTAAGACTCATTGACTAAGGAAATCAGAAAAATAGTTTTAGCAGGTTAGTGTTGACATATTTACAGCTACTTTCTTATATAGACGTGAAATAATTTGGAAATGAATCATTAAGGGAAACATTATTTGCCCTCCATATTTTTCAGACATTATTTTCTACACAATTGCAGAGTATGTAATTCTCAGAAAATGTTATAAATGTTCTTTTGCCTCTAATTGGCCATGTCTGCTTCCAAAAGTGCAATTAAAGTACAGGTCCCCAACTTTTAAAGTTTCAATTTTCTAAGTGATGTGACACTAAAGCAGAGTATAATTTCTACAATCTAAAGTGCTTTCAGCACATGTTCACAAGTCCTTTAAAAACATCAGTAATAAAATTTAGCCACAATTACTTTTTAAATAACTTTTGGGGTTGATACTGGAGAATAAAAATTCAGGATCTCACAGATGCTAAGCATACTTTATGCCACTGAGCTGAACCTAAAATGCTTTTTCTTCTTTTTTTTTTAAGAAATGAGTCCTTTAAAAAGATGGGCAGTTTTAGATCATGTGTGAAAATTTAGAAGTTTTGTGATATCATGTATTGGTGAAAGAATTTCATTTTTACAATGAGAATACCAAGTTTTGAACTAGACCTTGAGTTATCGCAGATATAGCAGGGAAGAGGTTGACTGGAGTTTTGATTGAGAAATGAAGAGTGGAGTTAGAGCTAGCTGAAGTTAGCAGGGAAATGAAATCCATGTTGACTTGTTTGGAAGAGGTGGGTGTGGACTTGTGAAAAGTCAGGATTGGGGAGAGAAGTGACGGCTGCTGAACACTTTTTGAGTAAAGGGTGAGTGATTGAGGAGCTTTCCTTTGCCACTTGAGACTGCTCTGTTGTGAGCTGTGGCATACCCAGTTGAAAGTTGAGTTCTGTGGCAAAGTAGCTTTAAAAAAAATACTTAAGAGGTGAGGCAGGACGATTAATTGTGTGGAGAAGTTTGTTAACAGCCTAGGTAGCATAGGAAGATGTGGGAGTGTCTACTTTGTCCACTTGCCTTGTGTTTCTAGTCAGAAGAGTGGATTCTGCAGCCCTTGTTTTGTTCATTATCCACAGAATGTTAGAGCATTGAGACTTCAGAAATGAAACACAGTAGGCCCATTCATTTTGTAGGTGAGAAAAACCCCAGAGGAATAAAGTATTGACAATTTCTTGAAAATTAAACAGCTCTGCCTTGCTTTGAGTTTGGCTTTTTGTAGTTTGATTTGTACGTATTTGATGCTGCTGGTCATCTTCCCAATAATTCCATAATTCTACTTTTACATCATTTCCAGACGTCACTGCTGTGTGTATATTAGAAGGCTTCCAAAATGAGCAGAGTATGCTGCTAGCTGATAAAGTTCTTAAACTTCTTGGAAAAGAGAACGCCAAAGAAAAATATAAGGTAAGTTAATATGAGTTGGGGAATAGTTGGATACTCCTTGAGACTGGACAGTGTTTATGATAACAACTGAAACTGGAACTGGGTTGTATTTCTTTCTCCTATCTCTTAGGTTACATATCCATTTTCAGTAAGCCCAGAACTGTACTTAGAGACTAATTTATTTTATGTGTTAGGGTTTCCACACAATAGCTCAAAAACCAAATCCAGTCTGCTTCCTATATGTTAGCCACTTGCATATTGTCTGGGGCTACTTTTGTACTGCTACAACACATTTCAGTGGTTGTCACAGTATGCAAAGCCTGTGTAGTCTACCGAACCTCTCTGTCTATTACCTGATCTTTTATAGAAAAATATTTGCCAACTCCTGCTCTCTGTCATTAGTTTTTAATGTAAATTTATTAGTGGACATTAGTTAGTGACATGGTTTAATTTAACAGTTAAACAAAGCTCTCTTCTAGAGCAGTGTGTGCAAGTAGATGGTCCTGGATTCCAGGCTGGTAGCTCTTACATGGGAGGTTAGGGTAGAAAGAGTACATGGACTGAGGCCAGCCTGTGCTACAAAATGAGACCCTTACAGGGTTTGCTCTGTTGGAACAGATGTTAAGTGCAAAGGAGCTAATACGGGCTAAGTATTGGAGAGAGAGGAGGTACAGTGCTGGAAGAGACAGAGCTCAGCTAGCAGTGACGGACGGTGCACTGCTGATTTTAGGAATGCAGGGCAGTTGTTCCTTATTCATTTGCTCATGACTCCATTTTCTCCTAAATTGATGTTTATAACTAATCTCTATAGCTAGGTTTAGGTGGCACATGTCTATAATTCCAGTACTTGGGAGGCAAAGCAAGGGGATTCTAAGTTGAAGGGTTAGCTAGTCTGGATAGAGTGAGACCCTGTCTCAGAACAACAACCAACACTTACAAGGTTTCTTTAATGTGGGCTTTCATGTATTAACATGCATTGTTAATCTAAGAGCAATATAGCTAACTGTACTAGAGCCCAGAACTTTATTTCCTTAATTCATAATGGAGTTCTTTACAATCACCTGTGAAACATGTTAGAGTCCCAGTCTTAATCTGTAGCTTAGAGTTTAATATTGTCTAATAATTTGAAAATGAAAATCCACTGTTTATAAAAGTCATTCTGCAGTGTACTTCTTTGATTAATGTTTTCCCATTTTAAAAAGAAGCTTAAAAAATGATTGAATTTCAGAACCGTGAACCTCTGATGCCATCACCGCAGTTTATTAAGTCTTACTTCAGTTCTTTCACGGATGATATAATTTCTCAACCAATGCTTAAAGGAGAGAAGTCTGATGAAGATAAAGACAAGGAAGGAGAAGCTTTAGAAGTAAAAGAAAAGTAAGTATGCTGAGCACGGTGTCTGCTGGATGGGCTTTGGGCTTGGAGCACCAATAGGTTCACAGTCACCTTTAAAGGCAATTCTACATACAGATACAGTTAAATATAACTTGCAGTTATATATAAGTATAAATATACCTCTCTTTAAATAGCAGTTAGGTTATTTCTCTTAACAGATTTTACTGTCTGCGGTAAAAGTCTTAGTGGGGTTATCAAGCAAACACCCCTTAAGTCGAAGGGCATAGTTGGTAGGTGATTTGAATAAAAGTACTGCCTTAAATTATGTGTAGCTCAGGGAATGGAGAGATGGCTCAGAGGTTAAGAGCACTGGTAGCTCTTCCCAAGGTCTTGAGTTCAATTCCCAGCAACCACATGGTTACTCAAAACCATCTGTATTGAGATCCAGTGCCCTCTTCTGGTATATAGGTGTACATGCAGGCAAAACACCATATACATAATAAATAAATCTTTAAAAAAAATTGTATGTAGCTCAAATGCCAAATGTTTAAGTGCAGGATAGTTTTTAATTTATATGCTGATGAATGCTTAGGGATGCTATAAATTTTAAGGTTTTTTACTTGTCCAGGAAAGTGACATTCCTAATGACTTCTTCGTCTTTGATACTATAGAAAGCTAAAACTAAAGGACAAGTGCCTGTGTGACTAGAGACATTGTGATGTTATATATATGCCGTCTAGCCTGTTTCTTGTTCATGTTTGCCAAAGCTTGTGTTTTTCAGTTAGACTTACTCTTTGAGAGAAGATGATAGTATTACTAATTGGGTATTTATTAATGTGTGTGGAAGGGAGAGGAATACTGTTCCTTGTAGTAAAACATAACTGAGTTTTAAGGACGTCTGCATAATTACACCAAGATATGTAAATGTTAATTGGTATGCAATCTTTGAGAAAGTCATAGTTAAGAAATACATTTCAGATGTCATATAACTTAGTGATATAGATAATTTCCTCTTCCGTTACATAAATAGGCTTCACCCCATAAAAAGTAGAGCAAAGTTAATCACATTCTGTGACCTATGGTGAGCGATGACAGGCTATGAACAGAAACTCACAAGAGCACAACTGGAGCTGGTGCTGCAACTTGTGGTTTGTAGTTGGGCCTCACTCAGAGCCTTTGATGAAGCTAGTAACTGCTCCTGTTTTCTTACCCTGGTAACCTGAGCAACAAATAGAGAATAAAAAGTTAGTGTGAAGTTAGGAAAATTTGATTGAATTTTTCTTGTAAATCACATACCAGTTTTCTCTGTTGTAAGGAGCTGCTTGTTTGTCCCGGCCTCCCAGAACCGAAATAATCTCACAGAAACTGTATTAATTAAATCATTCCTTGGCCTATTAGCTCTAGCTTCTTATTGACTAACTCTTACATATTAATTTAACCCATTTCTATTAATCTGTGTATTGCCACGAGGCTGTGGCTTACCAGCTAAAGTTCCGGAGTCCGTCTCCTGTGAGGCTATATGGCTTCTCTCTGACTCTGCCTTCTTTCTCCCAGCATTCTGTTTAGTTTTCCCNAATTTAACCCATTTCTATTAATCTGTGTATTGCCACGAGGCTGTGGCTTACCAGCTAAAGTTCCGGAGTCCGTCTCCTGTGAGGCTATATGGCTTCTCTCTGACTCTGCCTTCTTTCTCCCAGCATTCTGTTTAGTTTTCCCCGCCTACCTAACTTCTGCCCTGCTATAGGTCCAAAGCAGTTTCTTTATTCTTTAATGGTAATCACAGCATACAGAAGGAAATCCCACATCATTTCTCTGTCTAGATCAGTGGTTCTCACCCTTCCTAATGCTGCACCCCTTTAATACAGTTCTTCATGTGTGGTGACCATGGAGTTATTTTGTTGCTATCTTATAACTAATTTTACTACTGTTAGAAATTATAGTGTCCAACCCACAGGTTTAGAAGCACTGATCTAGAATATAACTACTGAAAGGAGAAATTGTGCTTTAATGTACAATGCTCTTTAATACAGATGCCCTTTAACTTATAAGGGGTTAAAGCCCTGTCAATACATTGTAAACTGAAAATGTGGTAAGTCAAATATGTGATACTTTATATAACCCACTGAACAACAGAGTAAACTACCATTTATTTGCCATTGTGATTCTATGGGTGTTTGAGACCTGTGGCTCGCTGCCCCTGTTCAGCACCATTGCATGGAATTGTGCCACATGTCTCTAGTTCAAAACAAGATAAAAATGTGATGTACTTCCAAAGTCTACCGTTTTCACAACATGTTAATGTTCAACTGTCATAAATCAGAATCTTAGAGGTATTGTAATGTATTTCTTTTTTCAATTAGAAACCTCTTTATTAAGCATCTCCAGTAGCAACCATCATCTTAGAAGAAGAATGTTGTACCCAGGTGCTGGCGGTGCACACCATTAACCCCAGCACTCAGGAGGCAGAGATAGGTGGATCTTTGTGTTCTAGGTCAGCCTAGTCTATAGAGCAAGAGACCTGTTCCAGGACATCCAGGGCTACACAGAGAAACCCTGTCTAGGAAAAGAGAGGGCAAGGGAGAAGGAAGGAGAAGAGGAATGATGTGTTCTCTGTTTTTAAAAGAGAGGTCATTCTAGATAGCTTGTTGGGTAAAGGTGCTTGCCTTGCACCTTTGGTGACCTGAGTTAATTCTAGGTCTACTTTTTAAGGTGGAACAATATATCTATTTTTGAGGCACTTTAGTGTTCTTACTTCTAGTTTTCCTTACTCACTCCATCCTCCACAAAATAATGATCTGTACAAAACACAGGTCTGATCACTCCTCTTGCCTTGATTATTGTTTATTTCTTCCTTGTTCTTCTCTTAGCCCTTAAATAGCTGTTGAGTACACTACTGATATGGCCCAGATGGGAAGGAAGACAGTGTCCTTATCCATATTATAGAAGAGTATCTGTCATTAGGTCACCTCACATTACCTAATGTTAGAATCAGGGTACTAGCCTAAGCATTCTGCCAATGACTGCTGCCTCTGATTGAAAAATGTTTCTTGAAGGTATCAAGACAATTCTGCTGATTAAGAAACCCTAGTCAGTTTAATCTCTAGCCATAGCTCCAGTCCCATAGCAACTGATTAATATAAGAAGAAAAGACAATTTGGAGTATCATATGTAGCAGGTTTTAGCATTTGGTTTTCCCTTAGTAATTAATTTCCTGTGTTTGTTTTCATCTTCAGTTCTGGCTATTTAAAAGCTAAACAGTATATGGAAGAAGAAAACTATGACAAAATCATAAGTGAATGCTCAAAGGAAATAGAAGCTCAAGGCAAATACATGGCAGAAGCTTTACTACTACGAGCCACCTTCTACCTGCTCATTGGCAGTGCCAACGCAGCCAAACCTGACTTAGATAAGGTCATCAGTTTGAAGGACGCTAATGTGAAGGTACAGTTGAAAGTGTGTGTGCTCCTGGAAAGCTAGAAAGTGAGCATGGTTTCTCTACAGCTGCAGTGCTCAATGCCTTAGCATTTCACTAGCAGTTCTTGGAAAGGCTATTGGTTATTTTGAGGAATCTACATCTATTAATATTTGTGTAGTAAATATGAAGCAGTACTATTTATGTCCAGGTAAGAAAACAGACATCTTTCTCTACAGCATTTATTACTGTTAGTTTCCTCTTGTGACTATGCCCTACTCTAAAAGATTGTCTTTGGATAATGGTGATAGTGATTTTAAGGATTGTTAAGGTCCTTTTTGGGTTTTTTGTTTTGTTTTTTTCTAGATGTTTACTGTGTGTGTAGCCCTAGCTGTCCTTGGAACTAGCTCTGTAGACCAGGCTGGCCTTGAACTCACAGAGATCCTCCTGCCTCTGCCTCCCAAGTACTGGGATTAAAGGCGTGCGCAGCACCACCACCTGATTGTTAATCCTTTTGAAGTTAAATTTTCATATTGAAGATACTCTACAAAATTTTCCTTAATTTCTTTCATATTGATTTCCTGATTACTAAAACTATTGTATTCTGCTGTGAAGCATATGCATTATTGCTTGAAGAAATGGCCTATATTTATGATTGTGACTTTTAGCTTTAACAGCTAGGAACAGTAATATCTATTATATATCATGTATAAAAATTAACTCAAAAGGAACCAGAAACATGAATGTAAGAATTAAGAGTAAAACTTGCAAGAAAACCATATAGGAATAAGTATTGGTTACCTTGTATTAGGAAGGGGTTTCTGAGATATGAAACCTAAAATACAACTTCCAAAAAGAAAAAAGTGCCACCAAAATGACTCAGTAGGTAAAGAACTTGCTCCGAGTTGACAACTTGAATTCTATTTCTCGATCCCATGTGGTAGAAGAAAGGATGGACTCAAGCAGTGTCCTCTGACTTCCACACATTCTGTGGTAGATGCCCGTGCATGCATGTCTGTGCACACAGGAAAAGAACAGCTTTTGAGCTGGGCATGGTGGCCTGTACTTGGGTGATTGAGGTTGTAGGATAGTTTAAAGTAAGCCTGCACTTGAAAGAACAATAGCAGAAAACTGAAAATACCTTCCAAAGAATGGAAGAAAATACTCAGGAAGCATTCATTTGATAAAGGCTTTGTAATTGAAAATAAAAGCTTAGAACCCAATAGTAAAAATGGAACCTAATCTGAAAATGTATGAAAGATTTGAACAATTTACCAAAGAATACTCTACAAATGACCAATGACAGCATGAAAAAAGTACTCCAGCAGCACTACCTGCTAGGGCAGCACTACCCAAAACTTCCATTAAGTACCTCTTCATTCATTCCTATTCTGATGACTGTGATTATTTAAAAAGAAAGGAGGGAGGGAGGGAGGGAGGAAGGAAGGAAGGCTATAAAGACAAAACATGGATTATAACAAATACTGGTAAGGATATAGGGAAATTGGAACCGTGCATTACTGTAATGGACTATAGAGTGGTAAAGATGCTTTGGAAATCAGTGTGGCAGTCCTTCAAAAAGTTAACATATAGTTGCCGTGTAATCTATGGCTGCTGCTTCCAGGGAATTTAAGATATGTACATACCTGAATGTTAATCATGATAGTCAAAAGATAAAAATAACCCATATATCAAGTAGCATCTGTGCTTAAATATTACTGTACCATAAGAAGGAATGCTAATACATGCCACTCCAATGAAAATTCTAAATGAAAACCCAATGAAACATTTCAAATGTGAGGAAATAGACTAGAGATACGTGGTTTCTGGGCATTTGCATTGGAAGCGTTATGCTTGTGTGTGTTCTCTGGGTATAATAAAAATGCTCTGAAACTTTTGGTTAATGTACTAACAAACTTGCGTATAGTCTTTGAGGGGTGAACTTTATGGTAGGCATTACAGAAAATTTTTAATCTAAATTGAACTGTAAAATTAACAGGAACCTTTTCTTATTTTGGGTATGTAGCTTCGAGCAAACGCCCTTATCAAAAGAGGCACCATGTGTATGCAGCAGCAGCAGCCCATGCTATCGACACAGGATTTCAACATGGCTGCTGAGATCGATCCTCAGAATTCAGACGTTTATCACCACCGAGGACAGGTAGATCTGGTCTTACCTGGAGTTCTGGTCGATAACTTGATAACTACTTTTCAGGACTTTGGCCTGTATTTACTTAAATCTTGAATATTTATTATAATTTTGGTATTGTGGAAAAAAGGGAAAAATGTGGGCTTGCCAGAACAGCTAGTTTATTAGGTGTACCTAGTTTATAGGTTTCAGTGAATAAACACTAATCTCACTTAGTAACCATTGTAATAATTCTTTATAA
Organism: Ellobius talpinus; assembly: GCA_001685095.1. Classification (NCBI taxonomy): domain Eukaryota; kingdom Metazoa; phylum Chordata; class Mammalia; order Rodentia; family Cricetidae; genus Ellobius; species Ellobius talpinus. Next base: position 9,066 of record LOJH01005701.1, on the reverse strand, counting down.
TTACATATGTATATCTGTAGGAGTTTGTGCACATGAGTGTAGGCCCCCAGGGAGGCCAGAGGCATCAGATCCACTAGAGCTGGAGTGGTAGGCAGTTGTAAACTACCCAACACTATCTAGGGAGCCAAATACCCAGAACACACCCAGTCTAATTTGCTTACTGTGCTTTCTTACCGTACAGTGCAGTAGAAGGGAAGAACAGTTTCTATAACAACTAAAAATATGAATATTTGTTTATTTATTTTAGACCTAAGTCTCTCCTATTGTGCAAGCTCATCTGAGCACATGGTCCTCCTGCCTCAGCAGCCTGAGTACTGGGAATACACATGTACCTGACTTGAAGTCCTTTGTTTGTTTGTTTGTTTGTTTGTTTATTGTGCACTATTTTGTCTGTGTGTGTGCCTGAAGGCCAGAAGAGGGCGCCAGACCTCATTAC
>LOJH01005700.1:15326-33690 GCA_001685095.1 Ellobius talpinus | reverse complement strand
CAGGTGCTCGGCGGGGTGCACGGGTGGCTTGGAGTTGTTAGTTGGCAGCGAGCGCGCCTCTCGATCCGCAGGTCGTTGCCCGCCTTGCGCCCTAGAGGTAGAGGGGCCGGTGTCCCCGACGGGCTTGCGAGGGGCCGCGGTCCACGGTGACTCCCGAGTCGTCGCCGCCGCCTTAGGCCGCGGTGTTCCTGCCAAAAGGCTGGAGCCTCCCTGGCCCCTGCCCACCATCCCCCTTCTCTCCTGGAAAAGTTAATTTAACAACAACAAAAAAACACGTACAAAATCCAGATGTTCCTTGCACTGAGCCCCAAAGGGGAGAAAAAAACCCTTCAAGCTGGAGAAATTTATTTTTCTTGCGCTTTCTTCTGGCGCCCGCCCGAGCCGGCTCCGACCTCGGCCCTCGGGAACACGTCTGGGAGACCTGGCCCGGGGGGTGATCGCCGCCGCTGTCCCGCGGGGTCGCCGCCCGTACTCGCTTGTCTCTGCGCTAGCAGTTTTGCCGCGTTGTTGGGCGTGTTTCTTCGCCTTTAGTTCCTTTCGTCCCTCCCTTTCTACTCCTTTCCCAGGTCTGGGATGCCTGAACCCAGCGATCTTTAGAGGGATACCCTCTGCACTTTGAGTTCACCGAGGTCCTGGGTGGCATCATGAGAGGCGGCGTCCCAGCTTTCTCCGCCCTCCCTGCTTCTCACGCCCGCACTGACCCCCTGGGAGCCCTGGTTGGCCCCGCAGCCCTGGTCCTAGGTGCCCTGAACTGCTCTTGGGCCGCCGCCCTTCGTCGGTCACCTGTTCCCTCGCCCCTGGCTGCAGTGCCCGCTCGTAGCTTTGTGGCCGGCAGAGGGCCCCGTTGGTCCAGGAATCTGGCACCCGCCAGGGCAGGGAGAGGCGGCTGGGCCGAGAAGCCCTGCAGGTGTATCCTGTTCTCAAAGAAAATAAAATATTTTCATGGGAAAATTTCCCTTTGTGTTTTTCTTTCTCCTCCTTTCTCCTCGTCTGTCCATTTCTTCTGGGTTGTCTTCCAGGGTCAGTTCCATGTCTCGGTTCCCAGGGTCTCCCCCACCCTGGCTCCCCTGGCTTCCACTGTGGATCCAGCCCCTGGGCCTTGGCCTGGCACGCCCCTGCACGCCATCTGTGCAGCCCTAAGCCTCACCCGCGGGCAAGAGGGAGGGCTGAGGATGGCCGTCTGGCCACAGGTCCGCGGTGAGTCACAGCAGCCCATCAGCCAGCTATGCCTTCTTCTCTTCTGGCCCAGCCGGGCTCCTGACACGCCCTGGGCTTGCATGGGCGGCCACTTTGCTCCTTCTGGGATCTCTTGCTGCTGGCCTTGTGGCCCCAGGATTCAGAATTTACAGATGATGGAGTTAGGGTACTGGCTGCACTGCCCCTCTTCAGTCTCTCATCCTCTCCTTGTTGTCTCTAGACCTTGTGCCTTGGTGAAGTCGTCTAGCTAGGCTGCTGTAGGGGTCTTGGCACCCTTTGATTCAATGGCAGGGTTTAAGCACAGAACAGCTGGCTCCCAAGCAGGTAGGTACTGAAGACATCAGTATTGCTATGGCTTGGGTCAACCTCTTCCTAGCTATCTGCCCCAAAGGGCTCCTCAAGGAAAGCCGAGCGCTCTTCTCTGGCAGCTGCCATAGAGACCCACTTTCTGGGTTTGGAGGAAGAACTCTAATAGACCAAAGATGAGCAGAGTGGATACCTGTTAAACCAAGAGCCTGGGAGGATGGCTAGCTGACTTGGGCCTCTCTCAAGTTGACTTCTGAGGAGTATGTATAGTGTTGCTCTTTGGATGTTGTTGTTGTATGTATGTATTGTTGGGGGCACAAGGTGTGCCCTAGGCTGTTCTGTGTCCAGGGGGCCCACCCCTGCCTCAATCAAGGTAAGAGATGAGCCTGGAAACCCTGAAAGGCCTGGCGGCCTGGAGCTGGAGGGGGAACCTGTGGGTGCGACCGTGAGAATGTGCTGTGCTTCCCAGCTAGAGAGGGAGTAGAGAGTAGGGAGAAGGAGTTGGAATCTGGGGCTCTCCTCTCCCTTCCCCCTCTCCAAAGCTCTGCCTGGCACGGAGGCTCCCAGGCAGGAACACGGCTCCAGTTACAGCCCAGGAACCCAGAGAGGAGAGGCTGGCCCGGGGGAGGGTCACGTGGCTACAGGAGTCCTCCCCACCCCCTTCCAGAGCTGCAACCCAACCCTACAGCGCTGGCTGCCCTTCCCTTCTAGAGGCCTCTGGCCACCCTGCTGCTGGACCCCTCCAGGCTGGCCACCAGCCATGGGGAAGGGGCTCCCCTCTCTTCTTCCCTTGGCTCAACTTTGCATCCCAGTCGGTTGAGCGGATCAGCAGGTGGCAGTTCAGTAGTTTCTTCCAGAGCTGCTGCCTGCAGCAGGCCTGTGTACCAGAGGCTGGTCGGAGATCACATGTGGGTTGGGGACACAGACACAGACCCTCTGGAGGCTTTGCTTTGCTCACTCTCTGCCCCTCTCTGGAAGTTGACCTGTTAGAGGCTTGGTGTGAGCTGCAGGGGTCAGGAACAGACCCGTGACTCTGTTTCCCTGCTAAACTGCCATGGCATCTAGAAAGGAGGCCCCAGGCTAAGTGGAGGTAGGGATTAAGAGCTCCTGCAGAGGCCTCTGGGAGCTCCGAGACTTTTACCCTGTTTTCTTGTAAAGAATTAGGAAGGTGTGTTATAAACCTTAAGACTCACTTTCATTTCTCTGTTCTGGCCATGCGTGTCGATTTCTCCCAGGGTATGCCTGTATGTCCCCTTCTGAAAGTCACCCTCACTTGGGACCACTATGGACTCTTTGGGGCTGTGTGGTATCAGAGTCTACGAAGGCCCTCTTTTTGTTATTGAATATAACTCACATCCCGAGAAACTCCCCCAGCTCAGTGGTTTGGGGTATATTCACAAAACTGTCAGCCATCACCACTGTCTAATTCCAGAACATTTTCCTCACCCCAGAAACCTCATACCCACTCAGCAGTCACTCCCTGCTCCCCTCCCTCCAGCCCCTGGCAACCACTAATCTTTCTGTCTCCATGGATTTTCCTACTCTGGACTCCTTGTAGAAGTGGGACCATACGCTCTGTGGCCTTTTGTGTCTGGCTTCTTTCATCCAGTGTCGTGTTTTTGGAGGCTCATCCATGTTGTAGCATGAATCAGTGTTTCATTTCTTTTTATGGCCGAATTGATTACACAACAGTTAAAAAAGCAAACCTGTTTGTCAGTTGATGGCGCTTTGGGTCATTTCTACCATTTGGTTATTTTTAGTGATGTCGCTGTGACTGTGGATTACCCCCCCAACATATCTGTGTTTTCGGTTCTTGGGGAGTTCCTATCTAGAAGTGGAATTGCCAGCTCTTCAGGCAATTCCACTTTACACTTCTTGAGGAACTGCCAAAATGTTTTCCCAAGTAGTTACAATATTTTATATCCCTCCCATAAAAGTACAGGGGTCCAGTTTCTCCATGTCATCACTGCACACATTCTGTTCTTTTTCATTGTTGTTTTATAATTCTAGCCATCCTAGCAGGTGTGAAGCGTGTCTCCTTGTGGCTTTGATGGCTGATGACACTGGTTGCCTTTTGTAGGCTTCATATGTTTGGTTGGCTAGGTTTTTGTTGTAGTCTTTTTTTCATTTTTTCTTTTTTATACAGGGTCTCTTCATTATTTAGCCCTGGCTGTCCTAGAACTCACTAACTAGTATAAGCCAGGCTGGCTTCCAACTCAGAGAGCCCTGCCTGACTGTTCTGGAGTGCTGAGATGAAAGGGATTAAAGGCCATGGCTTTTGCAGGCTTCTTTGCATCCCTCCTTTGGAGAACCATCTGTTCAGTTCTTTTGCCCTTTTAAAAGTTGGATTATTTGGTTTGTTGTTGTGCATGAGAGCTCTTTACATATTCTGGATCTCTCCTAGATAAAGAAGTTTTATTTCTTGACTGGAGAGCAAATGGGTTCTTTCATCCCATACACAGAGGTGGTGGCAATCCTTACCTGCCTTTCTTGTGCCTGCCCCGGCCTGACTGTAAGGGTGAAGGCGGCATCCTTTATAAGAATTCTGGGTGTTCAAGAAACTAGAAGAGAAAGATCCCCTCAGGTCAGAAGGGCAGGAGACTGGAACCTGGAGCCTGGATGGGAGTACCCTGTGGCCATCTGCCCAAGCCTGATAGCTGTTTGGATAGGGGCACCCGGTAGTTCCTAGAGTCAGGGAAGGCTAGGAAGGGTTCCAGACAGGATGCTGGGCCTGAGAGCACAGACTCCCTGAGCTATATGGAGCCTTCACTGTATGTGTTGAGGCGAGAAAGAGGTTACAAAGAAGCCAGGGGTCTGGGTCCAGCCAGGAGCCGAGTAGTCATGAATTGGGGAATATGTGGAGGCTTAGGGGCAGATTGGAAGGTCAGGCCTATGTCAGGGTTGGCAGTTGTACTTGGGGTCAGGTGTATCCACGGAGCTGCTGGGATCAGAACACTTCAGGATGCTCATAGGCCTTTGGAAGGTCAGCAAAGTGTGGCACCCAGGCAGTGGGGCTTTGCAAGGCAGCAATGGGAGCAGAGAAACTGGCCTTGGAGGCCTCTGCCAAGGGGCTCTGTGGGTGAGACCTTTTGGCAGAGGATTAGGAGACACCAAGAGGTGGATGAGGGGAGAAGAGCTCCCTGTGGCCTGCTGAGGTGGAACCAGCATTCCTTTGCAGCTCCCTGAACAACACCCTGCACCCCCCACCCTCCAAGTGGCCATCTGAAGTTGGAATTGCCTGGTTTCCCAGCGAGACTGTATGGCAGGTGTGGCATTAGCCCCAGGTAGGAGCTGGTTACCTTCATTCTGCTTTAGCAACCCCTTACACCCTCCCACTCCAGTTGCCCGTGAGTCTCCCATCTGTTCCTGGAATCGGGGGGCAGTTTTGCCTTGGACACCCTCACACTGGTCAAGCTCAGACCCCCAGACTAGCGTGAGCAGTGTCCCTCATGTGCCTTGAGGGAATGGGAAATGGTGTTCAGCAGCAGTGTGGTGGGATTTGAGGTGAGGCCAGCCCGGGGCCACCTGGCCCCCCTCAGCTGTGTGAGCAGATGTCCTACTCACAGCCGGCAGCCGTCTGGATGGGGAGACAGCTGGCCTAATCTTACTCCTGTCCTCACCATACGCTCTGCCTCCTGCCTTTGTGGCTTGGGGTGCCTGTCCTGGGCAGGACCTGATAGGTGCAGGGCAGCATTTAGGTGGCCTAAGGCCCCAGGCACCTTCTGCCTGAGCCTTTGCCTCTCTGCCAACTCCCAGGTTTGGCCATTATGGGTAAGGTGTGCAGGTAATTTGTACCCTAGGAAAGAATGTACAAGGATAGATTCCTCCCGGGGAGGCCCTGAACCCTGGAGTGTGATGAGCTGATAAGGGGTAGGTGGAGGCGGGGTAGCCAAGCCCGCCTGGCTCTTTGCTGGAAAGACGACACCTGTTGACAGGCTCCCTGCACTTGCCCTCTGAATCCAGCCTGCTGGGCACCCGCTGCCTTTGTGTATTGTGCCGTGTGGCGGGTGCCCTGCTGGTGCCCGGCTGGCTGCAGCAGGCTCTGGGCAAGGCACAGTTGTCTGTGTAGTCAGGGAAGCTTCTGGCATGAGCCTTAGGTGCCTGTGGATGAAGCCAGGTCCCCTGAAACACCTAAGTGGACTGTTTGGGGGGAATTCTTGCTAGGAAGTTGGGGTGAAATCAGCATTTGCCTAGCTTACTGTTTCCATGACAGACCAGATGCATTGCTCTTTGCCTGATTCAACTCTGGAGCATACAGGAGGGTCTCCTGTGAGTCTCTTCTGTTCACTGTATCCCCTAGGTCCTAAGGCCAATGGAGGACCCTCTGTTCCCCTGGGGGTGTCTGCCTTTCTTATTGATCTCATAGTCTAGCCTGGTCTCCTTCCCTGACTGGAGTCCTGACTTCACCTACTAAATGCGTCTTAGAAGAGGTGTGGCTACCCGCTCCAAGCTCATGGCTCCCCAGCTGGCATGCCACCCTACCTTCTGGCATATCTGAGGTCATTATGAGGAAGTGGCCTGGGCATGTGGATGAACACTCATGGGCAACCATGCACTGTGAGGCCATCTGGGAAAATCAGAATGTACACCTATGGCTGACTGCCCCCATGGCAGGTGTCGGGATAGGCTCACCATACTCGCCGATCTGGGTGGCTCCAGACTGCCCTGCTCCTGTGACCCACGGGCCTGGCCCCTCTGGCAAGGTCCCTGCTGGCCCTATGCCCCTGCCCACAGGAGGAAACCCAGCTGCCCAGCTGGCAGCCTAAGTACCTTGGGTCAGGCAGCCGGACGAGGCGATGGAAAAGGCAAGCCGCAAGTTCTGCGTTTATTTTTCATCTCAATACCTGAGGTCAGAGCAGCTAGGGGAAGTGGGCTAGAGGTCTGGCCCAGGACAAGATGCTTGCTAGGAGCTCCCAGAGCCTGAGGATATTGGGGCCATCTGCATCCTGGCAGATGGGGATATGGAGATGGGAGCACCCTAGTCACAAGGCTGGGAAGCTAGGGGTATAGACCTCCAGGGAGAACTGCTGTGTAAAGTCATGGCTGCTGAGGGGTGCACAGATCTGCCTGCTTCCATTGCCTAAGGCCTTTTTGAAGGCTTTTGCTGGCCACAGAGGTAGCTGTTCTGGGAAGTTCTGCTCCTAACTTCTTCCCAGGGGTCCAGCACAGCACTGGGGCCCCACAACATGCTTGCCTGTGATGGATGGGGTCTGCTGGACAGCACCTTGGATCCCCGGGTGGTAGCTGGATGGTGCTTGTCTGCCCCACAGTCCCCAGGAGCTTGGCTCCTCCAGGGCAGTGGGCAGTGAGGGAGGGAGACTGGATGGTTGCCCATTTGCAGCCTTCAACCAGTGTCTCTGTGTAAAACATCTCTGGCCTTGTCCTGGGCGCATTGCCACCCCCAGGGACTTGGAGGTACTCGGGCTGGAAGCTGGGCTGCGGGAGGGCAGAGGGTTAATCTCAGTTCCGTCTCTCAGTGCTGGAATTTGTTTTGATTTTGTTTCACACAGAAATTAAATGCTGTCTGGCGGAGCTGAGGTTTCCTCGGCTGGGCGCTGTGGCTTCTGGAACTGTACCCTTGGCTCCCTCCACCCTGGCCCAGGGGAGAGCTGGTTCCCTGGCAGGGTGGCCCAGGGGTGGCCTGGCTTGTTGGTGGGATAGAGGACTGTGGGAGCAACTCTGGGGGCTTGCCATCATAAGGGGGGCTGCCCATCTGTCTGCCCTGCTCCTGTTTGGGGGAATAGCTTGGGCTTCAGAATTGAGATACACTTCCGTCTTTAGCTATCCTCAGCTCTTGATCACCAGCTAGTGCTCCATGGAGGCTCCTAGGTTCTTCAGCTGTCACAGCCTCAGGCCTGTCCAGGACTCAGGAGCAGTCACTGACTATGATCTCTCTAAAGAGCTAAAAGGGTCTCCACTAAGTTCCTGCAAATCAGTGAAGGGCAGGTTCTTGGTAGCCCACCTTTCAGCACCCTCGGAGATCAACAGTCTTTCGTCGGTTCTACTCCATGGGACTTTGAGGGTTGGAATGACAGTTCTGTCTCATGTGACTCAGGGTGCTACAGACTTCTTCCTTCTTTCAAGCTGGTCTTCTATCTTCTGGAGTGGCTGCCACTTGAATGATGGAGAAGGCGTGAGAGCCAGGTTGGGATGGCTTGGGTTACTGGGGTTGTGTGGGCATCCCCTGGAGACCATGTTGGGCTTCTTGCCAAGGAAGCAATCTTAAGTCAGGTCTGTTTGTGGCTAGGTTGGGGGCTGCTGTTGGATCCCGGTCTTATCTGGCTTCTCCTTCTAGACAGTGCTGTCTTAGCCACGTTACTTTAGCCTCTGTCCTTTAGAGTCCTGCCTGTGTATGGAGTGAACACGCCTACCAGTCCATCAAAATGAGATCATCTGTGGGCATAAGTACCTTAGTTGCAGCAACTGAGATGGACCACACCATCTTGTTGAAACCAGTTGAAGCTGGATTTGTGTATGTGTGTGTGTGTGTGTACATGTATGCCTGTGGGCATGTGTAAAAGTGCGTGAACGAGTGTGTTTCTTTGTGAATGCGTTTGTGTTGTATGTGTCTTGGTTTGTGTGCAAGTGTACCTGTATGCATGTTTCTGTAGGGTTGCCTGTGTATATTGGTGTGTATGTGCATATACATGTATGAGGACAGTTAATGTCGAAACTATCAAAGGCCAATAAGATGAAGCCCATAGATATAGACCCAGAAAGATTAAAGTGTTGGCTTGGAGCCTCTCACAGGAGAAAGGACAGCCCAGGCCAGTGCCTGCTACAGCAGGGAACACTCAGTGCAGACTTCCCAACAAGTATTAGGGCCCTGAAGCTTGTAAGACACCTAATGATGACCTGAGTCTCCAGCACAGCCCAGGGTCCAGCCTTGCTTGGACTTAACTTATTCTGAGCTTGGGACTATCATGGCTACAGCGGCCTGACTACCTGACATGGGAAACATTTCTGTGGGCTGTTGTTGGATTCCAGTCTGTACAAGTGACTACACACCAGCGTGGTGTGTTAATGCAATAAGAATTTGTTCTCTATCAGTTCCGAGACTAGAGGTCTGAATTCAAGGTATTGGCTCTTCCTGAAGGCGCCTGTGCAAATCCTTCCTGTCTCCTCCGTCTCCGGGGACCCTCACTGTTTTCTTTTGTATGGTGTGCCTTTGTGCATGTGCACATGTAGGTGCATGCATACATGTGAATGTGGATGTAGAGGCCAGATGTCCACACCAGATGCCTTCCTCCACACTGTGTTTTGAGACAGGATCTCCTGCTGAACCTGAAGCTCGTCAGTTAAGCTAGATTGGCCATCAGGACCTAGGGATCCACCTATCTCGCCACACCACCTCAGCACTGGCATTGCAGACACATGCCACCATGCCAGGGCTTCACATGGGTGCTGCAGTTCTGAACTTAGGTCCTCGTGCTTGTACAGCAAGCCTTTGGCCCACTGAGTCATCTCTCCAGCACTGCTTGCAAGGACACCCTCTGCTCATTTTGGGGACCTGGACTTCAGGACTCTGACTTTCATGATAACTGCAGATTCCAGATGGCTCCTTTGAGGCTCTGGGTAGATATCTGTCTCATGGGGTCACCATTTACCCCATCTCCATGTTCTATACTTTATTTCACATCGTTCCTGTCAAAGACAGCAACCAGCATACGGCTAGAGTAACCAGGCACGCGTGGAAAGGCAGCCACAGTCACACCAGGCTCTGGAACACCGCACTCATGCTTGCTGTGCTTTAAGTAGAGGGTGGGGGAATTGCGATGAAAGCAGATAGGCTAGGAATCTCTGTACAAAGAGAACCCACAAAAAAACTGACCCAGCAGTTTGGAAACACCAAACAACCAGGGGGAAAAGTGCCAGTGACAGATGGATTGAGAAGCAGATTCAAAACAGCTGAAGGGAATTAGCACGCTGGGAGCCGGTCAGAAGAAATTACCCAGAGCTGGTGGAGAGGCAGACAGATGTGGGACAGGGGCACTACCTCCCTGCTGGGAAGGTCCAAAGCAGAGGCGAGAGCTGAGCTGGAAAGGGCTGATGTTGTGAGGGAAAATAAAGCCATGCAGAAGAAACAGTGGATGGGTAAAACCCAGACAGAGAATAAGAGTGAATTTCACAGGATTTTATTCAATTATGGTACATCTGTGAATACTGAAGACAATTTTGAGAGGAGCCAGAGGAACAGACACACATGACATGATGTTCATGGGAGCCAAGGGGCTGACACTCACTGTGGCAGCTCTCCCACCCCATCCGTAGAAGTACAGAGAGAATGGTCTCTGTGAAGTGACAGGTGAGACAATGCTGACTGTAACCGGATGTTTCCTTGGCCCTGAGCTGTACCTAAAGTACATAATAGCATATCCTTGGTAGCAAGGATGTGAACAGGTGACCTACACTTGCATTGGGCTTGAATGAGTGACAAACTTCCATCAAGGAGAGCTGAGAAATTGGGGGGGGTATTAACTACTAAACTGCAAATGAAAAGAGGGGAAAGTCCCTAAAATGAATGCACAGAAGGTTTAAAGTGGACAGGTGTGGTCCACACCTGGATGAAAGAAAGCAGCAAGCCAAGACCGTGACCTTATAGGGTCAGCACTCCACGCTTAGGCTGAGCAAACAGCGAGTGAGCCAGTACAGTGTGATGAAGGCTCCTAGTGAGACACTCATCAAAACATGAGGATGTGGGAGTTGAGAGTGTGAGCGGAAACACACCAACTCGGGTACAGACAGCGGGGGAATCTAGAGAGACAAAAAACGGACTGGGTTTAGACTCAGGCACAGCCTATCGATGAACTGGGTGTCAGAGTCTGTGTGAAAACCCAAGACTGTGACTTGGCTCTGTATTGCTGTCTGAAGTGGTGATGTGGGCTCTATAGGATAAACTCAGGTTATGAGTTGGATTTGGCATTGATCTATGTATGCTTCTGACTCAGGCTCTGTATGATCTAAGGCTGTGACCATGACCCGGCCTCTGTATTCGTCCATGGTGCTGTGACGTGTACTCTGTGTGGCCTTCTGGGGCTGGAGATGAAGCTGCAGGTTAGCCATGACTGGAATGGTGACCTTTGATGCCTTCTGTGCTTGAGTTTGAGGCAGAGCAAGGTTTGGAAGCACTGAGCGGAAGTCCGTCAGGAGGAGTGAGAACCTTTTAAGCAAATACAAAGGCAGTCGTGGGAAGACAACTGACAGTGGCAGTGTCGTACCCCTGGAGGCAGAGTGCGGCCATGGCTGCACCTGGATGAAGGGCCAGGAGAACTCAGAAACCCTGTCGATGATGTAAGGTGGGGCAGCTGCTTTGGAGAACATGCTGACAGTTCCTGGAAGGTCCCTGGCCCAACAATTCCATCCCAGGGACACACCCACGAGAAACAAAACAGGTCTGCAGGATCTCTAAAAGGCAGGAACAATCCCAGTGCCCATCCATCAGTGAATAAACAAGCAGCATATCCTTCCACACAAGGGAATGTTTCCTACTAAAGTAAAGGACTCTCAATATTCTTTATTGTGGGTGAGCCAGGAGAACGTGACCTAGTGAAATGAACCAGCCACAAAGGACAGCTGTGTCCTGGCTCCATTCATGTGAAGCACTCAGTTGGTGAAGTGCTTCCTGTGCAAGCACAGGGGCCTGGATCCCCTAAGACCTATGTAAAAATACAGGCATGAAGGCGTGCGTGTGTGTGTGTGTGTGTGTGTGTGTGTGTGTGTACCCATTACCCCAGGGTTGGGGACACAGACTGGAAGGTTCCTAGGGCTTGCTGGCTAGGCATCCTGCCCTCCTTGGCAAGCTCTAGATTCAGTGAGAGACCCTGTCTCAAAAAATAAGGTAGAGGGCTGGCAAGATGGCTCACCAGGTAAGGGTGCTTGCTGGCTGCCAAACCTGGTGGACTGAGTTTGAACCCCTAGACCCACATAGTGGAAGGAAGAAACCAACTTCTGCAAGTTGTCCTCTGACCTCCACACACGCTCTGTGGCACACAGACACCACCACCACTCCACACAAAGAAATTAAAATTTTTAATTCTTTTATTTTATGTTATTACTGTTTTGTCTGCATGCATATATGTGTCCCACATACGTAAAAAGTATCCATGGAGGCCAGAAGAAGGTGTCAGATCCCCTGAAACTGGAGCTACAGACTACATGTATGCTGCCATGCAGGTGCTGGGAACTAAGCCTGGGTTATGTGTAAGAACAATACGTCCTTTTGACAACTGAGCCATCTCTCCAGCCCCTAAATAAATAAATGCTTATCTAAGTAAATGTTTCTGTTTGTTTGCTTGTTTGCTTATTTTGAGATAGGATTTAACTGTGTAGCCTTGGCTGTCCCAGAACTAGATCTACTAAGGTCTATTGTCCCGGCTGGCCTTGATCTCAGGGATTTGCTGGGGGTTTCCCAAACCCCGGAATTAAAGGTGTTCACCACCACACCCAGTTATGGAGGAAGTCCTAAATTCGATGCTATTATTACACATATCTGTAAATGATAAATCAACAGTCCTTACGTGTGTGGATTTAATGGGAGGTGATTTATATCCCAGTATGAGTGTGACAGGTGACAAGAGAAGAGGTGGCAAAGCGGAGTGCGAACTGTTCCAAAGAATTGGCTCAAGCCGATCTTAAATTCTTCCATCGGATGTAAGCTCTTCCAGGGCATATCAACAGAAGGTTCACTAAGAACTGAGACTCAACAGAAAGAGCATGGAAGAGAAGGGCACACAGGTGAGGCCCCCAGGCAGAGTCTAGTCTTGCAGAAAGAAGGTAGAGCCACCCTGACCAAGGCGAGTTCTCTGGGCTTTGCTCCAGAATAGAGGCACCGCCAAAGCTGTGGCTTTCTGTGCCTCCCCTCTGCAGATAAGTGTGTGGGGGTTCACTCCCCAAAAGATGCAAGCAACTCTTGATTATGCGTGGCTTTCACTGATGAGTCTGGAAGGAGACCCAGAGAGCTGTTCTACCCTGTTCAATGTGTCTGGTCCCTTCACGAATGGTGTGATGTCAAGAGCTGGCCTTTGACACAGACTGTCTGGTTCAGCCTCGTAGACACTGGGAAGATGCTAGCTGCCTCATTTCCTTCATGAAGTGATCCAAAGTCTGGACACATGTGTGGGTACCTGTCCCAGCTCTTGCCTGTCTGTTCTCTAATGTCTTTGGGGGCCATTCTTGTGTCAGGTTGGCTGCAGCTGGATGACAGATTTGTGATGTTGATTTGACTGTATTTCTGTCAGCTCTTAGAGGGCTTGGCTGTATGTTTTTATACCTGCTGCAGGGGCCCAGATCAACTCTTAGCTAGCCAAAGACCGCAGTGATGTGGGCTGTGGAGGCTGAGTGTGGGAGACAGTCAGCTGATGCCGTGACACTATGCTGAGGGCTCTCACCGCTATGTGGAAGCAAAGGAAAAAAATGGCATTGGGGTGGAAAAGATATCCTTGCACAGTTAGTGGGAGCATTAAATAGTTAGACCATTCCTGAGGAAATTAAAAATAGAACCAGCCCTCTCCCTTCTGGAGGTCTCAAGGCAGTGAACTCACTGTGTTCAAGAGCCTGTATTCCTACGTGTTCTATGAGGGTGGGCACTGTCCAGCTTCTGGCTCTGCACAGACTGCTCCAATAGTCACCCTGCAGTAGATAGGCCTCGAGCTTCCTCCTCCTTCTTCATTGAGATTTTGTATCTTTTTACCAACTTCCTGCCCAGCACACCTGGTAGCCACTGTCCACTCCTTCTGTATTGAGCTTTCTCTCCTTGCTCTTATGAGTGTACTTGTCTTTCTGTACTTGACTAACTCCACTAACATAATGATCTTCAGTTCCTAAACGAATGCCATAAATAAACATAAATGACATGCTCTCCTGCACGATGCGGGTGTGTCGTGCTCTTGCTGTCTGTGTATAAGTTGATGGACACCAAGGATGCTTCCATTTGTCTGTTCTTGTGACAGTGCAGTAAACAGAAGATGTAGATGTCTTCGACGTAGTGACTCCATTTCCTTTAGATATATGCCCAGCAGGGTAGCTGGAGTGGTGGTTTGAATGAACATGACCCCTTAGGCTCATATGTTTGAGTACTCAGTCCACACTTGGAACTGTTTGGGGAGGATTAGGAGCCGTGGCCTTGTCTCCCAGTGATGGTGTATCACTGGGAGAGGGCTTTGAGGTTTCAAAACCCCATGCTATTTCGAGTTACCGCTCTGCCTTATGGTTGTGTTTAAGCCTCAGCTACTGCTCCAACACCATGTCTGTCTGCCTGCTGCTATGCTCCCTGCCATTAATGATCATGGAGTCACCCTCTGGAACTGTGAGCCGTCAATAAACTCTATAAATTGCCTTGGTCATGGTGTTTTATCATAGCCCTAGAAGAGTAACAAAGACAGAGGATCTTACGATAGTGCTAGTTTGGTTTTTGTCTTTAGGGACCTCCCTGCTTTCTTCCACAATGGCTGTACTAATTTCCATCCTTCCCAGTGGTGAGATGATATCTTATTGAGGTTTTGATTGACATTTCCCTAATGATGAGGAGCAAGGAATGTTTTCCTTGTATGAGGTCTGTTTTGAAGTCATCTCCTTGGTTAGTTGCTGTTGTTGTTTTTGTTTTTTGGGTTTTTTTATGTGTACTGGTGTTTTGCCTGTGAGTATGCTTGTGGACCGTGACCATACAGTGCCCACAGAGGCCTAAAGAGAGCATTGGATTCCTTGAGATGAGTTACAGACAGCTGTTAGCTGCCATGTGGATGCTGGGAATTGAACCCAGGTCATCTGGAGGAAGAGAGTGCTCTCAATTACTGAACCATCTCTCCAGCCCACCTTGGATAGTATTTCTTGCTACTAAATTGGACGCTAGCTCCTTAAAGTGTTTCCTCCTGCTCTGCTGGTGTCTCTTTCTCTGTGGATTGCTTCCTTGTCCTGTAGAAGCATCTTGGCTTGATACAGTCCTGTTTTCTGTTGTTACTTCCATTCAGTGTGCTTTTAGGGCCATGTGAAGACAACAAACAAAACTACCAAGATTAGTCATTTCCCTTGTATTTTTAGTAGTTAGTTTAGACTGGGATTTAGGTAATTGTAATTCACTTTTGGTCTTCGTCATTTTCTAGGTTTATTTATTTTATTTTATGTGTATGAGTGTTTTGTCTGCATGAGGGTATGTATACCACACACATGTCTAGTGCCCGTGGAGGTCAGAAGAGGGTGTCAGATCCCCTGGATTTATGGATGATTGTAAGTCACCATATGCATTCTGGGAATTGAAACCCAGTCCTCTACAAGAGTAACAAGTACTCTAAACCATTGAACCGTCTCTTCTGAGACAGGGTCTCTGTCACTCAGACAGGCCTCAGTCTCACTTTGTAGCCAAAGGTGACCTTGAGTTCTGATCCTCCTGTCTCTACTGCCCAAGTGCTGGAATTACAGATGTGTGCTCTCATGCCCGATCTACAGAACCCATGTTTTTATATGCCAGACAGGTACTCTGCCAGTGGAGCTGCATCCTCATCCCCCTGTGTAACCCACTGTAATTGGTGTATGTGTGTGCATGCATGTGTGTGTGTATGTGTGTGTGTCTGTCTGTCTGATCAGAATGAGGGACCTATGTGTAGATAGATACAGAATCATAGACAGACATGGTATATATGGACTTTAGTTGCCAGAAAGACCATGTAGAAAGAGAAACCCACACCCCTGCCTGGAAAGATGTGTGTGCCCAGCTGGGTGACTGTGCTGAGTTGTGCAGCTGGCTCTGTCTGCCATGTTAGGCCAGACACCACTAGGGCTGGGCGGCAGCTGCATTGAGCCTGGCAGCAGGTGCTCTGTGTGTGGCAGGCAGCTGGTCCGGTGGGTAGGGCCTATGCCATGCCAGGACAGGATACAGGGGATGCTGTCTGGGCTCCAGGGCCACAACCTCTGGGTAGACAGCCATAGAGGCAGGCACTTGCCACGTGTTTGCCTAAAAGCCATCTGTGCCCAGGGATGCACACAGCTGTGAGGGAAAGAATGTGCTCCCCCTCCCCAGGTGGCCTATCATGAGTGTTTCCCTCTGTCTCCAAACCTGTCTGCAGGCTGCTGGGCATGCCATCTGTGGGGCGTTGGGTGGGCTTCGTGTTGGCACAGGGCTGCTGCTCACACCAGGGCACAGTGGATGAGACAGATCTGGCCCTTCCCTACTTCCTTCTCACACATTCTCCAGCACTGCATTCTGTCGCATGTGAGGGCCATGCGGCACAGTGACTTAATATCTTAATACCTTATGTCCTGAGAAACCTATGGCATGTTATAAGCCCAAAATGCATGGAATGTACCCACCCTCCCAGCATCCCAGCTCAGGCCAAGCCAGTGCACACACTGAGAATGTGGAGCCTAGCTTAGTGGGTCAGAATCAACACCAAGCCTGTTTCATCGTAAGCTGACCTCCTATGTCACTTCTGAGCATTGGTGTTCCTCTTAGGATCCTGGGGCCAGCTGCAAGGAGCTTTGTGCTGCACAGTGCACAGGAAAAAGCAGAAGGCAAATCCACAGTACCATCTTTCCTGGATTCCTGTCACTTTTGTGCCATTGTAAAGTCAAACTTTTCTAAGTGGGGACCTTGTCTTGGTTAGGGCTACTATTGCTGTGGTGGAACACAGCAACCTGGGAAGAAGAGGGCTTATTAGGCTTATTCCTCATCGCTGTGTATCAGGAAGTCAGGACAGGAACTCAGACAGCAGGACCCTGGAGGCAGGAGCTAATGCAGAGGCCATGGAGGGGTGCTGCTTACTGACTTTCTCCCCATGGCTTGCTCAGTCTATAGAACCCAGGACCCCAGCCCAGGGGTGGCCCCACCCACAATGGGTTAGGTCCTCCCACATCAATGACTCATTAAGAGACTGTTCTACAGGCGTGCCTGTAGCCGATCTTATGGGGGCATTTTCTCAGCTGAGGTACCTCCTCTCCAGTGATCCTAGCTTCTGTCAGGTTGACATAAAACTGGCCAGCACAGACCTTCTGGAGTTCAAATCTCTCCTCGCCTCTTTTGTTCTTCTCTTCTCCTCTCCTTTCCCTCTTTCTGTTTTTCTGTCTGGGTCACGTTTTCTGGCCCAGGATGACATCGAACTTAAAATATTTCTCCCTCAGCCTCCTGACATCATGTGTTGGCTTTTTTTCCCAGTAAAGATGAGCACCTGAGTTCTAAGAGCTGTTGTATTTTATTTTTCTAAAAAGTGTTTGTGTGTTGGCGTGGGGAGCACGCATGTGTGCCACAGAATGCGTGTGGATGTCTCATGACAACTCTCAGGAATTGGTTCTCTCCCTCTACCATGTGGGTTCTGGTATTAGACTTAGGCTGGCAGGCTTGGCAGCAAGCCCCTTAACCTGCTGAGTCATCTCATTGACCTCTGCACTAGTCCTCTCTTGTGAAAAAAATTTTTTTGGACAAGTTATCTTTGTGTAGCCCTGGCTACCCTGGAACTTGATCTGTAGACCAGGCTAGCCTCGAACTCACAAAGATCTCCCTGCCTCTGCCTCTTGAGTGCTAGGAATAAAGGCATGCGCCACCACTTCCCAACTATTTTCATTATTTTTCAACTAATACATAAAAAAATTGTGTGTACTAAGGGGGAGTCAGTGATGTTTTCATATTGCAGGTGTTGTTTGGTTTTGAAGACGAAGCAATCTACTAAAATACCTCAGTTCTTCCATTTTCAAAATCTTTCTAGCTCTTTGGGACACAGTGCATTACTGTCATCTATTATGTTGGTGATGTTTGCATCCCAATGACTAAAGTACCCAACAGAAACAATTGAAGAGAGGATGTGTTCAGGCTCACTGTGTCACAGGGTTTCAGTCCGTCGTGGTGGGTGAGGCGTGGTGAAGCAGTGTGGCAGAGGCTGTTTACCTCGCTCTGGGCCAGGAAGCCAAGGATGTGAGCCTCGCCATCCAAGGCCACCCCTACACTTCCTGGAGCTGCAGAAGGCTCCCAAAACAGTGCTGCCTGCTGGAGACCAAAGCATGAGTCCAGGGCGGGCATTTCACACACAGAGCATAATGCAGTCACTCTCAGAGAGCATCACACTAGGACCTTTTACTTCTGTCTGCTTTTTGTGATTATTAATTTATAGGAAGATCTGTATGTCCACAGTCACACATGTGCATGCACGCACATACGTGTGTGCACACACACTCATAGAGTTAGGTTTATTCTGGGAAATAAGTTGCAAACAGCTTCCAAGATTGTCTGCTGCCCTTTTATTTCTGGGCCCTTTGCAACACCCCAAAAGTTTTTAGCTCTTTTAGGTATTCAGATACATTCACTCCTGACACCTGCACTGTCACAGGGAAGGACACATTTCATCCTACTGTTATCTTATGACCTTTCATCTTTTCTTCCAGCACTCACGTGGGCTATTTTTGCCTTCGATGCTGGTCTCCTAGCAACCTTGCCCTGACTAGGTGGTCCCCGCCTCCTTCCAAGCCCTCTCACCCAGACACTCCAAACCCCCAAATCCTAGCCCTGTTTCTGTGGCCCTGAATGTTGTCATTCTGATGACATGCCTTCCATATATCTGCACTGAATCCATCCAGAGTTTAAAAAAAAGGTGGGGGGAGGGGTTCTGAGGGAAAGTCAGCCCCAGCAGGACAGTAGAGGTGCAGGCTGGCCCAGACAGGGACCCTGGTCTCTTCAAGTCCCTGTTTACATGGTGGAATTCAGGGGCACCCTGTCTTCAGTACCCTCAGGCAGAGCATGAACTGATGCTGTCTGAACATGTCCAGGCTCTCCAGGCATCAGGGGATGCTATACAGTCTCTTTCAGCATTCCGTTCCTACCCCTTTTCTCCTTTCTTTTTTCTTTTCTCTCTCTCTCTCTCTCTCTCTCTCTCTCTCTCTCTCT
>LOJH01005700.1:3581-15302 GCA_001685095.1 Ellobius talpinus | reverse complement strand
TCTCTCTCTCTCTCTCTCTCTCTCTCTCTCTCTCTCTCTCTCTCTCGTTTCTTGTTCGTTGTTCCCCTCTACCTGTCCAAAAGCTAGCTCTCCACATAACCCTTAGAGTGCCGCTAACAGTGAAGTTTTGGGGCTTGCTTCTCCAGGGACCAGTGTGCCCACGGTCCTGAGGCTGAGAGACTACCATAGTCAGATCACACGGCGTCCAGACAGGTTTCAGGGGGTCAGGGAGAAGAAGGGAGACAGGACACTCCTGGCTGGTAATAACACAGGGGAGGAGGGCAGTATAGACATAGCCTGGGGTCCTGGCCCCTTTCCCACCGTAGTCCTGTGTTTCCACTAGAGTCCTACACTGCTGTGCTCTCGAGAGTGTGACTGGGGACTGGTCTTTCTCTGTCAATGCTGGAGTCAACCAGAACTGTTAGAGGCCATGCCTGGGCACTGGGAGAGCCTTGGGTTCCACGGGGGTCCCTTAGGCATTCTGTAGGGGACAGGGCAGTACTGATAGGTGTGAGAGCAGGCAGCTTCAGGGAAGGTCTCTATGCACTGCCTGATTGGCTGAGTGTACTGGTGGTTCCTCTGTTCCCGGGAAGACAGCCCAGGCAGTTCTCCCCCACTGGGACAGACACTCACTCTCTCCTCTCTGTCCCTAGACTAACAGGCAGTGAACCCCTGACTATCCTCCCCCTGACCCTGGAGGCTGAGGCTGCAGCCCAAGCACATTACAAGGCCTGTGACAGGCTGAAGCTGGAGCGCAAGCAGCGTCGCATGTGCCGCAGGGACCCGGGTGTGGCTGAGACGCTGGTGGAGGCCGTGAGCATGAGTGCCCTGGAGTGCCAGTACCAGTTCCGCTTTGAGCGCTGGAACTGCACCCTGGAGGGCCGCTACCGAGCCAGCCTGCTCAAGCGAGGTAAGCTCTCGCTTGCTCCCCTCCAGTCATACCCTCCAGTCTCTCCCTGGCACGGGTGTGCAAGTGGCAGCTTACCATCAGCTTTGACTGAAAGCCTTGGGCCTAGGACAAATCCTCCTCCTTGCCCCTTGTTCCACTGGGCACAGGAGCTCATGGGAGTCTCTTCATAAAAACTGGAGACCTGAGGAATAGGGGTTAATTCAGTGGTAGAGTACTTGCCTATATATGTGCGTAGAAAGATGATAGATGATTGATAATAAATAGATGATACATAGACATGGGTAGGTAATAGGAAATATACAAATAAATGATTGATAGGTAGATGATGCTGAAGATAGGTAGGTGGATGGATGGATGGGTAAAAGATGATACACAGGTTAGTAGAGACCTAAGGTCTAAGGCTGGATTTGTCAAGGACCCTAGGGACAGGCCAAGACTTTGGGGACCTGGTTGAGATCTGTGACCACCAGGCTAGAGGTACCACAGTAGGCTCTGAAGCCTTACCCACTCCCCAGCCTGTCCTATACTACTGAAACCTTGGCATTTCTCTCCAGGTGCCTGCCAAAGGCCCTCAAAGGCACAGTGCCCCAACCCCTAACCTAGCCAGCACACATGCGAAATTGGGCAGTGGGTTGCAAAGCTGCCGTGCCTGCCTGTCCACTGGGCCTCACTAACTCAACTGCTGTCCCCAGGCTTCAAGGAGACTGCCTTCCTCTATGCCATCTCCTCTGCGGGCCTGACGCACGCACTGGCCAAGGCGTGCAGTGCAGGGCGCATGGAACGCTGTACCTGTGACGAGGCCCCTGACCTGGAAAACCGTGAGGCCTGGCAGTGGGGTGGCTGTGGAGACAACCTCAAGTACAGCAGCAAGTTTGTCAAGGAGTTCCTGGGCCGGCGCTCTAGCAAGGATCTGCGAGCCCGAGTGGACTTCCACAACAACCTCGTGGGTGTGAAGGCAAGCTGGGTGGGGCGCAGGGCAGGATGGGGGGCATTGTCAGGTCTGAGAGGAGCTGGGCCTCAGTGAGTATTTTAGGGTTGGGCACTAAGTAGACCTATAGAGGGCAGGTGAGAGCAGCTGGGTCCCTGGAGGCTGGGTATGGAGTGGATGAAGAGCCGGTGACTAGCTGGGGGAGTGTAGTGTGAGTGGGTGGGGCCCAAGAAGAAGAGGGGCCAGGAGGGGGCAGGAGCTGCCTGTTCTAGCTGCAGTTCCAGCCAGGCAGGGTCCTGGAATCCTGCTTAGCTACGGGACAGATGGGATCACTACTCATGGAGGTGCCTCGTGGTGGTTGAGGGAAGGGTCTTCTTCACTTTCTGGTCCTGTTCCTGGCAAGTCAAGGACCTGGGATCGTCTCTCTGAACAGGCTGCCCCAGAAGCTGGTGGTTTGTATCTTATGGGCTAAGGTGACCTACAGAGTCACCACAGAAGTAGAAGGTAGCCACAGCCCTAGTAGATGGGAGGTTCCAAGGAAGAGCTAAGGGTACAGGACCATTTTCCCAGGGTGCCCAGTGGTGTGTGTAGCCAAGACTCTGTTCTGAAAGACCGAGACCCAACTCTGAAAACAAGCAAAAAGGGGATTTTAGTAGCTCTCTAGAGGGCCTTTGGGGAGTTGTGGGCTACAGGCATGGCCAAACTCTGGAGTTGCTTGGCCTCTTGAATGTCTTGGATATCACAGCTCTGAAGCTCCTGGTTTACCTTTGCTGAATGGGAACAAGATAGAACCCCAAGCACCCCCACCTCCTCTTTGAATGACCCAAATTTTAAACTCTAGACTGTGCTTGGGAAAACAGGGTCCATACCCTCCTCAGGAGCTGGGGGCCTATCCTCCTCCCCTTGCCTGGCTCTGCATCTCCAGTCTAAGGAGGACAGCAAGGTAATTAGAGCCCGCCCTGCCCTGAGCTCCTTGTTATTGAGTAATCGGAGTTCTGAATCCCCCACTTATTAAAGGATTGGTCTGCCTCCTTTGCAGCCAGGGCCTTCTCAGGGCTAGGCTAGTGGGGAGGGAAGCCCAGGAGGGCAGATTCAATCTTCAAGGCCGAGCTGTTCTTTTCTTTCCTGCTGGACCCTCCCTCCCCACCTTACCCCTTTGAGCTATTAATGAAAAGTCAGAATGTGTGAACGTGCTCCATCAGCTTACTGCTCCCAGGCAGCCGCGCTTTAATTAAATCTGCCCTGCTTTCTCAGGAAAGCGTGGTTAAGTGGGACTCTGGTTGCCTGGCAGGAGAGTAAGGAAGTAGCTACATTTCTTAATCCCTCTCCAGTGGACGCTCCTGGGGGCCAGTTGGGAGCTCAGCAGTGGCTTAGGGTCCACCTGGGAAGAGGTTTTCCCCCTTCCCTGACATTCTTCTGCCCCACAACTCTCTAAGATTTGAAACAGCATTTGGAGG
The DNA here is from genome assembly GCA_001685095.1 of Ellobius talpinus. Classification (NCBI taxonomy): domain Eukaryota; kingdom Metazoa; phylum Chordata; class Mammalia; order Rodentia; family Cricetidae; genus Ellobius; species Ellobius talpinus. The sequence continues at coordinate 12,007 of LOJH01005700.1, read as the reverse complement.
GACCCTGGGCATGAGAGGCCAGGCAGAAGATCCCTCAGGCAGAGCCCTGAGAAGGGAAGGGCCTGGCCAGGGTTCCCTGGCAGCTTACCCAGACCTGGAATTTTGGTGTTCGGCCATGCCTGCTCCTACCTATGGCCATGAGGCATGGGGTGCAGCCTCTCCTGGGAAGTCAGCCCTGGAAGCTCTCCTAGGAGCAGCATTTCCTTAAGAAGTTACCTTTCTTGAAGCGTAATTTCCCCCCTTCCTGTGCATCCGCATCCAACCCTCATAGGCTGACCCTCAAGTGGGTAAGGCTTGAGTTTGTATGTCCTCATGGAGCTTGGTACTGAGGAGGGCTGTGGTCAGCCTAGACAGCCCCAAGGGAGCCTTGTCTTCATCCACAATCAGAAGTAGGAGTCCCTGTCAAGGCTGTAATTAATTATTGATGGCAGGGCAGGGATGGTTATAAAGTTAGCCAGGAAGTGTCTCAAAGGGGTGTGGGCCAGCCTGTGCTCATAGAGGTGTAGCGGTCCATCCTGGAATTCAAGGCGCTGGCCTTAAGGCCTCTGTCTCCTGGCAGTCCTGACTGGAGGGGGAAGAGCCAGCCTGTGAACCTGGCTGCTGGGCTTCCTGTGTGCTGCACAGTGCTGACCCCTGCTGGCCAAGGGTTGCGCGGTGGGCAATAAAGGTAGGCTGAGGTTCGGGCCTCTCTGATGTTTCTGGGCCTTCCTGGCATGCTCCTCATGCTTCCACTCCCCATGCAGGTGATAAAGGCTGGAGTAGAGACCACCTGCAAATGCCATGGCGTGTCTGGCTCCTGCACGGTGCGGACCTGTTGGCGGCAGCTGGCGCCCTTCCACGAAGTGGGCAAGCACCTGAAACACAAATATGAGACGGCGCTCAAGGTGGGCAGCACTACCAATGAAGCCACGGGCGAGGCCGGCGCCATCTCCCCACCACGGGGCCGGGCCTCTGGGTCAGGAGGTGGTGACCCACTGCCTCGAACGCCGGAGCTGGTCCACCTGGATGACTCGCCCAGCTTCTGCCTGGCTGGCCGCTTTTCCCCTGGCACTGCAGGCCGCAGGTGCCACCGTGAGAAGAACTGCGAGAGTATCTGTTGTGGCCGTGGCCACAACACCCAGAGCCGTGTGGTGACAAGGCCCTGCCAATGCCAGGTGCGCTGGTGCTGCTATGTGGAGTGCAGGCAGTGTACACAGAGGGAGGAAGTCTACACCTGCAAGGGCTGACCTGAGGCCCCGTGGCCCTGCCATGAGGGGAATGGGCTTTGTACACAGCACCAGAAGAATTCTCCACCTGCAGGAGCTGACCCTGGCCTCTGCCAGCCTTTCCACAGGGGCTGTAGTCACTGCATATAGTGCACGGGATCTTAACCTGCAGAGAGTGAGCCCTGCAGGGCCAACCTATCCTGCTGTGTGGGGCACAGGTGTCACAAACAACACAGAAGGTCTGCAAGGAAGGAGAGGTGCCCCTAGCACACTTGGGCCCTGGTATGCCGACAACTGGTTGGCTGTCTTCCTTCTCAAAGGCACAGAGGGCAGGGCTGGCCCCTGTCTGGCCTCCTCAACCCTTTTGCTTATGCCTTGGGCCCGAGCTTCCTCCCCTTGACCCGAGAGCATTGCAGTAATGCTTTCTCAGTTGCCTCCGTCCCTGACACACCAGGCCCTAGAGTACAGCCCTTGTCAGGGATCAGTGTGTCAACTGCTCCCTCCCTGCCTCTTGGCTTCCTCTGAGGCTTGGAGGGCAGGTGCACCATAATAATCACATGGCTGCCCTTCTGGGCCAGCAGCCTGGTGCCAGCACTGTCTTCAGAGAGCCAAACCACTAGGAGAGGGCAGCCACTCCATCTCTAGGGCCCAGCCTCTGGCCTTCTGACCCTGAGCACTTCCTTGGAGTATCAGAGACTTTTAAATTATTATTATTTAACTGATATAGTAATTATTATTTTCTCTATCCCCTTGCCTCCTAATCTGTGGCTCTTTCCTCTGACCTGCCCCAGGCCCAACCAAGCCAATCTGGGAAGCCCCGCCTTGCCGTCCCTCTGTACTCTCCCTGCTTGCTCTAGTTCAAAACCACTAAATCAATGTCATGTTTGGAAAGAAATGAAGCAATGGAGCCTAACTATGGCCCTCAGGGCTTTTGGGAATCCCCCCATCCTACCTTACCTGGGGTTCAGAGGCCCTTGGTGTGGTTCTGTACCCTGCAGGTATAGTGACCAGGTTGCTGGATTTGGATCGTGGGGTCTAGGGTACTAGAGGCATGGGTGTGGTAACAGAGGCAGGATTAGCTTTTCAAATGTCCATCTCAGGAAGCCACGCTTGCTCTGTGTCACCAAGGGAGGTATGGAGGGACAGACACACTTGCTGTCACCAGGTCTTGCTGATGTCTACACTGAGCTGGTGTTGCGTGTGCGTGCATGGGTTGTGTGAGTATGTGAGTGTATGTACTCTGAGCTGTTGTGGCCAGCATCCAGTTGGCCTGTGCCCTCTGCAATATGGTGACTCCTTGGCTCCCAGGAAGCCCAGCCTTAGGTTTGTGTGGGAAACCCGTGGCTATGTGGGCTAGAGTGCAGGCAGATGGCAGGAACTACTGAGGAAGAGTGGCTCCCCTGGAGCTCCAGGGGTCCAGAATGCCCAAGCCTGGGGTGGTGGTAAGACTGTGTCTTCAAAGGAAATCTATTTATGTGGATGAGGGCCTCTGGTTCCTCTTGGATGTGTAAATAGCAAAGTTTATTCTCCTGTGGTTTATGATAGCCCACTGATGAATGCCACGTTCCCAGGATGAGAATCTGAGTGCCATACGCAGTGACTGGTGGGTGAGGAGGGCACCCCGTACTTCTCAGAAGTCTGTACCCAGACACGCTGTCACTACCATCTGGAGCTTCATCGCTGTTAGCTCCGGAGAAAGGAGCCTGCCAGTTCAGAGGAAGAATATTTTTGTCGAGTACCACATTTAGCTCTATGTCCTCAATATTCAGAAAAGTATTTTTTAAAACAAGGCAGAATGAAAATGTCTGCCGGCTGGTTTGTTTCTGTATAAATATATACTAGAATGTCTTTCTGGATGAAGCAACTCTCACAGGCCAGAGCCTCTTGGATCTTCTTCTCTTCTGTAGGCAGTCAGGTGAGCGACTGCCCCGCTCCCTCTGGCCACCCAGTGTATGCTGGCTCCGAGGCCTGCTGCCAGCCTCCCTGGCGGGGCGACGGACACACAAGGGAGCACGGTCTGTGTGGAGTCCTATGCAGCCTGTGATTTCTCTACCTCATCTGTATGGCGAGTAGGTGTGAACCTGAGTGACTGCAGAGAATGTATTTATTTAACAGCTTTGTGTAACAAAACCAGAAACAAATGGAAACACTAAATAAATGTATTTTAAATTATAGACAACCTGAGTCTGCTGCTTTCATAGAGGTCGTGGGGGAACCTGAATGGACAGGGAAGAAGAAGATGTGGGAAAGGCCTGGGGGATGTGGGAGAAGGGAGGGAAAGGGAGGCCTGGAGATGGGAGGAAGGTTCAGACTGAAAGAGAATATGGGAGGAGGAAGAAAAGAAGGAAAACGTATCTTTCTGTCAGGAGGACCCAGGGTGAAGAGACTTGCTCACGGTGAAGGACTGATCACCCTAGTCTGTGTGGCCATCCCAGACCCCAGTCTCTCTGTCTCCTGTGCTGAGGCTGGGTGGGAGTTGAGGCTCTTCAAGGAAGCCTTCTCTAACCCTGTGGCCTAGGAAGGGACCCTCCTGTCAAAGCCTCTACCAGAGTTTCTACCACTCCTGCCTCAACTTGGTTCCTGCAGCTTTTTCTACTGTTCTATAGCGGGGGACCTCCGGCCCTGTGGGGTGCCCTCAGCCCTCCCCCACCTCTCCCCAGCCACTGTGACCTTCCTTTTTGCCATCCCTAGTGACTCCTCTAGCACCTGACTATGTTCTGCTCGCTACTTGGCCCAGGGTTTGCACCCATAAGCACCAGGGGAGGGGTTGCCCACTGAGGACTCCGGAGCATCTATTTGATCAAGATGTTCAGATCTATAGCCCTGCCTCCAAGGTGATGAGGCCCATGCCCATGCTGGCCCTTCACTGAACCTCTGATCACAGACTGAAGCCCTCTGATCACAGACTGAAGCCTACCAGCTGTGTTCCCCTTCAGCTCCTGAGGACCCTGTGACTGACAGTCAGCAGGGGTAAGGAGGTCATGGTTCCTTCCTGGGGTTTTGAGGGGCTTCATGGGGTCATTTTTCTGGGTAGGTACTGTGAGTGCTGGCTGAACACATCTGTGCAAAATTGCTGGACAGGCAGGACCAGCCACGGGGTCAGTCTAACCTGTTCCCACTCGGGCATATAGACTGTCCACCCCCAGGGGGTCCTGGTCATTCTCTTGGAGTCTTGGCTGCCAGCTATGTAAGCCATATCATTTATGCATAATGTCCCCTAGGCATCTAACTCTTCTTTCAGGATCAATGAGCAAGACCCTGTGAGCATGACTATGCCTGTGTGTGTATGCCTAGGTCTGTGTGCCCACAGATAGGTGTTCAGAGGGGCTGTATCCATAGGTCTGTCTGTATGTGTTTGTGCATGTACACATAGGAGCCATGTCCTGTGTCTGTGTCCACATATCTATCTTGTGACTGTACATGGCACCCATAAGGTTGTCCTTTCATGTATGTATGTATATATGTGGGGGGGTACATTGTGTCTGCATGTATGGCGTGTCTGCATGCATATTTGTGTGCATATGGTTGCAGTAGGGGTACAGTGCAGGCTGTAGCTCACCTCCTAGCCCCTACACAGGCTTTGCCTTGCACAACCATCCACCACAGTGAGGTTTAGATCTGCCTCCATCTGATTTTCTCAGTGGCTGGGCTCCCATTGGCCACTGAGGTAGGAAGAAAGACCTCTCCCATTGAATTACTTCCCCAAGTGGACAAGACACCCTTGAATCCTGAAAGGTACTTCATACTCTTGGTTGGAGAAGAGGTTCCCCAGCAATTCTTAGAGGGCAGGGTATCCAATCATGAGTGCTGGCCAGTGAGCACAGACAAGAGGTGGATCCCAGGAGATGATTCTTCAATGGTATGACCCCAGGGTCCTTCATAGGTAGGGACACAGGCCCAGAGCCTGCAGGTGCTAGGGGCCAGCCAGAGACCAACCAGGCAACTCCCTGAGCTGGGACCAGGACCGGGGCAGGCATCTGGCTCTCCTCCCAGCGGGGCTGGCTGGTGTGGGAGATGGCTGGGGGATTAGGTAAGAAGGAGGCACTTAGGTAATGTCTCAGAAAGGCTTGAGTGTGCAGCAGTGGGAAGGTATTGGGTTGGATCCCGTCTTGTCTGTAAGGCTGACTTCAGACACCAAGGATGAAGGTAGAGAGGAGGAGGGACTGAGGAAGAAATGAAGGAGGGAAGAGAGAAAGGGAAGATGTGGGGAGGAAGAGAGAGGAGAAGGGGGGAAAGGGAGGAATAAGAAGAGGTAGATAAAGGACAGACTAGTAGAAGGGAAAGGAGGAGGCTGGACCCTGGAGCCCGTATAACCTGCAGCGGGTCTTTGGTTACTCTGGATGTGTTGAGGAACATGGGGACCCTAGAAGGTACCCTAACTGTCCCCAGTTCCTGGCCCAGGTTGCTCATGGTAAACTCCCACAGGATGTCAGGGTGGGGATGTCAGGGTGGGGAGTGCTGACAGTAGAAAATTATGAACAAGTTGAGTTGGGGCTGGGGTCTAGTCTGCCCACATGTGCACACTCAAGCACTGTGTGCCCCTACTCCCAGCTTACTGGAGACTGAGTTGACCTGGTCTGACCTGGGAGAGCCCCTCTATCCATGGGGCTCTCCATGATCCCTCAGCACACAAGTGAACTCTAAGAGATTTGCTGCTCATTTTGTAGGACTGGGGCTGGGTTGGAAGCACATATACAGGGGCTTTCTGGTACCCTAGACCCTGGAGCTGCTTGGAGACTAGCCATACTGGGGCACTGTTCTGCCCCATCCTTCATCCGCTGCCTGCTAGGGATGACTGGGCTCTGTTCCTGGAAGGTTGGAGTTGACCCCAACCTGTTGTCCCAGAGAGATGCTGCCACCCAGGGACAGCAGGTGGAGCTTTAGGGTGATCCTCAGCCCTGGGCAGGGTTGGTCTTGCCTCCATTTTTCAACCTTTATCTCTAGAAGTGGGGTTAAGGGTTACGGGTCCTTTCTGGCAGCTCAGAATTATGGCCCGGGTCTCAGCATAGCAAGGTCTGGCCTGGAAAAGGGCAGTGGTCCTATCTGCAGCTTTGCAGGCCTGCTCAGGGATGGGAGTGGGGGAGGGGTCAGCAAGTTACCAGGGAAACAAGACCAAACAAACACTTCTTCCCCTCACAGGCCTATTGGCCTGCTGGGGGGCCTGTGGCAATGACCTCATCTGCCCACCCAACCCTACTCCCAAGGCCAGGCTGAAGGTGGGGGGTCCTGGGCTGTTTGTATTGGGCCCAGATCCATGGAAACGGCCGGGGCTAGGGGTGCAGGGCTGTTCCTGCTGCAGTCTGTCAGTAGGTGGCAGGAATAAGGACAGGAGAGGGAAGGAAAATGAGAGGACAGAGAAAAGAGGAGAGGGAGAGAGGGGAGAGAGGAAGGGAAGCAGGAGAAGAAGAGGACATTCCAGGGAGGAGCAGAGAGAGGAGGTGGGGAGGGCAGAGAGGTCAGGGCTGGGGTGTGGAGAGCCATTGAGCTTGTGGAGTGGGGGCACAGAGAGGGTCTCTAGAAGATATGCCCTGGGGTATAAGAAGAGCCCTGTAGGAGCTGAGGGTAGGTAGTTGGGTTGGGGTGAGGCAAGGGTGTGTGCACAGGACCTTAGGGCATGTGCCTGGCATAGGGTGGCAACTTCAGAGAGTCTCCTCCAACTTCCTTTTTTTGATTTGGTTTTTTGCTTTGTTTGTTTGTTTGTTTGTTTTTCAAGACAGGGTTTCTCTGTGTATGTCTGCTGCCCTAACTCACTCTGTAGACCAGGCTGGCCTCAAACTCAGAGATCCACTGCCCCTGCCTCCCGAGTTGGGATTAAAGGGGTGCACACCACCACCCAGCTCCTCCAATTTTCTAAACCAAGAACCTCCCTGTGGGAGAAGACAACAAATGATTGCAACAGTCCATGGAGGACCAGCCTTTCCAGGACCAAATCCTCCACGCCGGGCCCAGAGTCAGGTCTTCTCTGCTCTCAGAACACACATATCTATTGTTTTCCTGTCCATCTTAAAGAAGTTGAAGATCTAGGCGCTCTGTCCCTGCTTGCTCCTCTTGTATGATACAGGGCCAGAAGCACACTGACTGTAACAAGGATAACTGTCAGGTTCCCCTTGTTCTTCCCTGGCTATGTGATGGAGGACCTGATAAGGAAGCCCCTCTCCTCTGGGGCCTTCTGCTCTGTAAACGGTTACGTCATACACTAGTAAGCCCAATTCTGTCATCTCCAGGACCAGATGCTGTTGTGCGAGGACTCTGTGTGTTTGTGGTTTTTAACGTCACTAATGGCCGGCATTCAGTATGCTGCGCAGACAGAGCACTCCTTACCTGGAGAGCTTGGGACCAAAGGGCTATTCAGAGATTAGACGTGTTTTAGACTAGAGGACATTTGACAGATGGGGTAAACATCCCTAATCTGAAAATTCCAAACCCTGAGATCTGAGGCACTCCCAAAGCCAAAACTTTTAATCATATAGCCGGTTACAAAGTTTTCAACCCCAAGGTGGCTTAGCAAGTAGCGCTTGCCACCAAGCCTGATCTGAATTTAATCGCCAGAACCCACAAGGTGTACGGGGAGAACCAATTTCCCCAAGTTGTCCTTTGGCATCTATGCATGTGCCATGGTGCGAGTGCGCATACACACGTGTGCGCGCACACACACGCACACAAACACATGTGCACACAAACACACACGCACACACACACGCACACAAGAAGATTAAAGAAATCAAGTGAAAAACAACCAGGTCAGCTTCTCTTGGCCACCTGCCAGCCTCGTGACCACCTGACACCTTTCTGACCGAGGGATGACAAGTCTGAAAGTCCCTCCTCTGATGAGCAGACAAAGACCAGATGCTGAGAGGTTGCCCTTCTGCGGAACGCTTCACCCTTCACCCACTTTGTCTGGAACACGAGATCTGGTGACAAAGTCACAGCAGCTATCTTGAGCTCACGAGTAGGGAAGCCACACGCTGAAGCTGATGGAGGAAAACTAGAGAAAGTGTGGGCTCCAGCGCTACCCTTTGTTTCTGTTGCACATGTGACTTTCGGCAAATGAACACTGGCTGGAGGTGTGGCTCAGGGACATAACACCCGCTTAGCATGTGTAAGACAATCTCCAACCCCAAAATAAATAAGCTTTTTTTTTGGTTTTTTGAGCCAGAGTTTTGCTGAAGTTTTGGAGCCTGTCCTGGAACTAGCTCTTGTAGACCAGGCTGGCCTTGAACT
>LOJH01005699.1:1602-24438 GCA_001685095.1 Ellobius talpinus | reverse complement strand
TGTGTGTGTGTGTGTGTGTGTGTGTGTGTGTGTGTGTAAGAGAGAGAGAGAGATCTCATGTAGCCCAGAGTGGCCTCTGATCCTCTGCCTCCAGAGCCACTACATCTGTCTTATGAGGGGCTGGAGACTGAACCCCAGGCTTTGTGCATGCTGAACAAGCACTCTACCAACCGAGCCACGCCTCCAGTCCAAGTCTAGGGAGGATCCACCACACCATAGTATCTCTCCTGGGTCCTGTCCTTCCTCTGTCCCTTCACTTGGCCACACTGTTTCAAAGGGCCAATCACAGATTCTCTCTGCTAGGTGAGTTTTTCTTGCCAATGCAGATCTCTCCACTTAGTACAAGGAAGCCGTCAGTCACTGTCCTGTACACAAGAGAGGGACAAGAAGGCTGGCATCAAGGACCTGCAAGGTCCAAACAAGGAGACAGTGGGCAGGGAGTGGGCACCCTGAAATGTTGGCAAGAAGGCAAAGAGAAATGCAAGGTAAGGCCAATATGTCTTAAGAGCTTCCTGCCAGCACTTTATCCACCCACACGACTGCTAAGAATCAGTTGGGTTTTAGAGCTGGAAGGAATCATAAATATTATCAGATTGTGTGGTTTTCAAACAGATCTGAGTCAAAGAGAAAGATGCTTACTTAAATGAATCTTTACCTGGCAGCAAGTAAAAAAAACAGATAAATGATGTTGATCTGATTCTAAATGGATAATGAACACACAAAAATGTACATATCATCTATGCAAGCACATACTTACACACTTAGACTCATATGTATATACAGTCATACAAACATTCACATATACATATCCACACATACAAACATACATACCAACAAATATAGCCACACAGTTTTCTCACAGGGTCCCTGGGTGCTAATGAAATATCATGTTTAGACACTGTAAGTAGAAGGTCTCAAGCTCCATCAGCCATCGCCACAACCAAGGGCTCTCCAAAAGTCAGGAGAAAATGAGGAGTAGAGGCAACTTCCCCCTTGGTCGGAGTAGACTGTGCCCTCCGCTTCCCAAAGGTCATCTATTCTATAAGCATTTGCTGAACCAAAGAAAGAAGCCTTTCATAAGGCGGCTAAGCACTTCCCCGTAGATCTAATAGCACAACCAACTGTTTACCCAGCTCACAGAACAAATGCCTGTTGTCATCAGCCACCCTTACGTTAGCCAACACTCAGGCAGTGCTGTTGTTTAACCTCCTCGGAGCTAATTGTGAAGCCCCCATCATTGTCCTCCGTGTAAATGTGCTTTGCCACAGTGTGGACTCATTTGCTGAGCTACAGATAAACTACATCTGTCAGCAAGACTGGGAATCCAGTAAGGGTGGCAGGAAAAAAAATGAGGCTTGGCACAGTTTGTTCTCTGCAAACCTTTGCTCGCAGGGTGACCACTGCTTCCTGTCTTTGGGGCTTAGGGGCCATCTGTTTAATAATGTGTCTAGGTTCTTGCCAAGGACTCCAGTCAGCAGTTCCCACCAAAATTGCTTAAGGTTTCAGGACCTCCTGCCCTTGCTGCTGGGCCGTGTCCAGGTCGCAGATATGGCTTCTTCATTTCTATCCCTCTAGGTTTTATCAGAGGGATGGGATGTTCCCCCCTAGGGAGTTCAGTTCCGTGTAGTTATTTCTGTATTAGCAACACCCAGTTGCTCAGGATGGCTCAGTCGAGAATGTAAGAACAGACTTCACGATCAAGCCGACCTCCTCAGTGTGTACCGTTCCCTATGATCTCCCTGATCCTGAGAGATGAGCTCATGGGAGAGCTTTGAGGAGTCGACACGGTTCTGTACAGGAAGCACTCACGTGGTGGCTGGCACAGATCTGCGTGGCTGTTACTGTAAAGAGATGACCTCATCCATCCGTTCCTGTAAGCCAGAGCTGGGAAAAGGCAGAGCAGGCATGGATGGAGGCCCACATGGAAGGGGGACATTCGTGGGGACACATTTGGGTTACTTTTCTAGGTCCTGGGAAGCCTGCAGTAAAGACTCTCTTTCTCAGCTCCTGTTCTCACAGCCAAAAAATCCTGCGAGGTTATCTGTGGTCTCCTTCAGCCTCCAGGACTGTGAATCTGTAGCCCCAGGTCAGATGGAGTCCCAGAGAGAAGCCCCTGCTGATTTCTAGAGGAACACACCTTTTCTGGTACACACCGGGGTGTCTCCTGGGCAGAGGTTCCAGGCTGTCCCTAGCCCTTAGGGAACTCACCCGGGGAGTCTGGTATTCCCTGAGGCCTCTTGTCTCAGAGAGACAGAACAGGCATGAAGCCACCATGGAAAAAGAGAGTTCTTGTGTGAAAAGCACAGAACTGTCAGCCTGGGCGTTTCAACTGCAGTGGCCTAAGTGTTCTGGGCTGATTTCTAGGGACAATTTATTTTTTTAAAGTTCTCGAGGGAATGCCTAGCACTTCTTTTATTTCTCAGTTCTAATATATGTGGATGGAAGCTGGAAATCCTTTTCATAGTCTCACGTCAGAGATTTGTCAGCAAGGGGATGCCACTGTCATCCGCCAGCAGTCATTCCAGCGCACCATGGGTTCAGGCTGTCAGAGAGCGCTAGAGAACTCAGCTCTCCTGGCTGAATGCCAGGCAGTGCCCTGGGTGGGTGTGACCAGGTTACTTTTTCCTAAAGTGCCTACTCCAGGCTGGATGAGCTGGTCTGGCCCAGCAGAGGCGCCACTCTCTGCTCTAACACTGACTGACTCCAGCAGGGGTCTGGAGGCACACTGAGAACAAAACCCCAACAGCCAGGAAGCCAGCTCCAGAGGTGAAACCCACCCAAGGTATCTGGCCTCTGTAACTCACAGCGTGAATAAAGACTTACAGAAACCACAGCCTATTAACTATTCTACCCCACCTACCCTCAACTCCTAATTGAGGCAGGGTACCCGAGGCAGGAGCCAAAGGCTGCAAGGCTCCAGTCCAGTTAAAACAAGCCAGATGCCTCGCCTGACTAGCCACTCTGTGTTTACCCCATAAAGCTGTTCTTCGGTCTGCTCATGCTGTGATGCAGAGATTGTATGTATAAATACGAACACACTCAGATTGCATACACTCAGAGCACAGTAAGACCCAAGAGCATAGTCCTCATTGGCCATGGCAGGTACCTTTCTCCACCAGCCTTTAATGGAAAGAACTGCATCTTATCCGATCCTGGTGATCCTATCATGGGTTTTGTGTTCATTCAGAACCTGCATGGAAAATGATGGGACATGAGCCCTTGTCATGGCTAGAACTTTGTACATATGTAGTCTCTTACAAGGGAAAATAGGTCCTAGGACCTAGCTAGTTTCCTAGTACCTACCAGAAAGAAAATAACAAGGAGCTAGGGAGATGGCCCAGCAATTAAGACACAGTCTCCAAGATGCCTCAGCAGTTGAGAGCTCTTGCTGCTCTTTCAGAGGACCCAGGTTCTGTTCCCAGCACCTACATGGTGGCCCACACTGCCTGTCACTCCAGTTCCAGGACCAAGGCTCTCTTCTGAACTCTGATAGCACTGCACACACATGGTGCACATACAAAGCCCAGACACACAGAGATACATTAAAAAAGCACATATACATACAAGCATAAACACACATATGCCAAGTGTGTGCACACACTCATTCACAAACACACACATGAAAGAAACTGAAGCATCTCTTCCCTTAACCAACTGGCTAGGAGTAGATCTTCCTCAATAGGATGCTCTGCTCCAACCACTCTCGTGCAGTCATTGGTCCTTCACCATAAATCCAGTGACAGCCGCTTGTTTGACAACTTTTCTAATTCTAAGGGTCAGATTCTCCTGCTCACCCAGACCAAGGTGCTTTTGCACCTGCCATTAGCAAGTAGTCCAGAGGAGTTCTGTGCCCAAGGCGCTGTTCTGCGAGGCTTCATAGTCCTCTGGGTGTCCTGAGAAGGCCTTGCTGTAGGTTGATAGTCTCATCACATCTGCTCTTAGTGCAGGCTGTGACAGGCCGTGGGTTCCCGTGTTGGCTCGGGTATTTCTTCAGCTGATTCTCTTTACTTACATGCCATAGCTGACTTTTCTTCCTAACTACTGTTGTGTTGATGGAGCCTCTTGTTCCACCCTCGCCCCATACTTCCGTGTGGAAGGCACCTCTAGCTTAGAGTCATCAGCATGGAAAGTCAAAGCCAGCCCAGTAGTCCCACTGAGGCCAGAGCTGCTGAGACAGCTCAGCACAAACTCACCACGGGACTTTGTAGGGTTGATATCTTGAGACCCTCAATAAGCATCCTAGTGTGTGTTATTTATTGGGGGCGGGGTGTACACATGCCACAGAGCGAAACACAGAGGACAACTTGGAGGCGTTGGTTCTCTCCTCCTACCATGGGGATCAAACTCAGGTCCCTGTGTTCTGCAGCAAGTGCCCTGACCCAATGAGCCATCTCACCAGCCCAGCCTTGTGTGTTTTTCTAAATAGGCTTCTTGTTGAAAACAAAAGCCAGACACTAGAAGGAAATTTTTATCAGCAAGTTGTCTCAAACTATAGACAGTATCGGTTTGTATTTTATTAAACCTAGAGTTGGAGACTTGGTTCGTAAATGTGTGCAGCCAACTAAGGTGAGGTCTCTTGGTTCATGTGTGTGCTAATGTTTTGCCTATTAAACAAGTGTCCAAACTTAACAGATATTCATATAGGGACCCCCAATGGTGTTATAGCCTTAGAGAAACTTCATGTTTATGGCTAAACTATCTTAATAGCTCAACTCATAGATGCAGGAGGGCTCAAGACAAGGCTATGCAGACCTCAAGTTTCCTCGGGGAAACTAAGCAGTTGCTACTGCAGCAGCAGCATCCCCCGGAAGTCTCTTCTCATCCACCAGACACGTCGCCAGCACCTGGAGGAGTGAGAAATTAGCAGGGTGTAGGCAGACCAAACAATCTTCCTATGAGTAGGGAGTGCAATGAACAATATTGCTTTGACATCTCTGGCACTAACAAAATGACAGATTGTAAATAGAACTCGAAGGGCCTCCTTGTAGCTTATGCTAATTATGCACTGGGGTCACTGTGCTTTTGCAACATTCGTGTATGAGTGTGTGTGTGTGTGTGTGTCCACCCACTAGCACACATGCAACACATAGCAGCCTGTGGAGGTCTGAGGACAGCTTGCAGAAGTTGGCTCTCTCCTTCCACTCCAGAGACTCAGGGGTGGAGCTTGAGTCATCAGGCTTGGTAGCAAGGACCTGCACCCACTGAGACATCTCAGAGGCCCAGATGTCTTTAAAAAGCTCTTAGAACAAGCATATGGATGCTTAACTCTTTACCTCTTTAAAGTGATGTTTCAAAATGTCCAGTCTACATTTTGGCCTAAGTGAAGTGTACAGCTTAGAATGAACGTCTGCAACACAGTCACTGTCCTGGTGTGTGGTAGGGACAGACCCCATTGGTCTACTATCTCCTGAACAGGGATTGTTGGGAGCCTGTCCCAGCTAACTGTGAGACTAAAGAATGAGACAGTTGAGCCCTGAGGATCCCTGTGCACCAATTAGTCCATCCTGTACAGCACAGGGCCCTGAGGATCCTTGAGTACCAATGATTCCATCCTGTACCACACATCTGCGTCCCTCCACACACCCCGACATCTGTGCCCCTACACACACCCCTACGACTGCACCCTTCCACACACCCCTACGTCTACAGCCCTCCACACACCCCGACATCTGCACCCCTCCACACACCCCTACATCTGTGCCCCTACACACACCCCAACATCTGCGCCCCTACACACACCCCTACATCTGTGCCCCTCCACACACCCCTATATCTGCACCCCTCCACACACCCCGACATCTGCACCCCTCCACACACCCCGACATCTGCACCCCTCAACACACCCCTAAATCTGCACCCTTCCACACACCCCGACATCTGCGCCCCTCCACACACCCCGACATCTGCGCCCCTCCACACACCCCGACATCTGCACCCCTCCACACACCCTGACATCTGCACCCCTCCACACACACCTACATCTGCACCCCTCCACACACCCCTACGTCTGCGCCCCTCCACACACCCCTATATCTACGCCCCAACACACACCCCTACATCTGTGCCCCTCCACACATCCCGACATATGCACCCCTCCACACACCCCTATGTCTGTGCCCCTCCACATACCCTGACATCTGCACCCCTCCACACACCACTACATCTGCACCCCTCCACACACCACTACGTCTGCCCCCCTCCACTCACCCCTACGTCTGCGCCCCTCCACACACCCCAATATCTGAGCCCCTCCACACACCCCTACATCTGCACCCCTCCACACACCCTGACATCTGCACCCCTCCACACACCCCGACATCTGCGCCCCTCCACACACCCCTACGTCTGCACCCCTCCACACACCCCTACGTCTGCACCCCTCCGCACATCCCGACATCTCTCCTCTTTCATGTGGGAAGTTCCCCACCTGCTAATTTACCATCCTGGAGAGACAGAAGCTCTGTCTTTGTCACTTCACTCACACAGACAGGTGCCAGCAAAGCCCACAGGGAAGACACCAATCACGCAAGATGTCTCCTGTTAGGCTGATCCAGAGAGGAGATCACAGTTCAAGACAAGGGCCTTGTGAAAAACATCTTGAAGAGCACATGACAAAGAAAATAGCCTTAATAGTTAAGATCTTTAAGTGAAAAATGTTTGCTTCCATTACATGCTGTATTCTTAAAATAGAAGTGACCAAACTGAAATGTTGATCTAAACATCAACTTCTCTCAAGAGGAAGGAGCTGAAAGTCGCAGGTGATTTGTTTGGCCTGGGAGCATGCAGGTGTGCTCAGATTCAGAACTGTTCATATTGAGTGAGCAAAATCCTGTCTATGCCCCTGTGAGCTTTAAACTCTGGTATGTGAAGAACAAGTGGCATCACCTCCACCTTGTCACGTTTACAGTCACTATGGCTACTGTCTGCTGTGACAATATGGCCAGGGTCTCTGACTCTGCAGTGGCAATTAAGGGGATAAAACCAGGCCACCGTATCAGCAATCTTTCACAGATGACCTGCGTTAGTACAGATCCTGGGTTATCTCTGCTTTAACAAGCCAGAAATAAATACAATAAACTATTCTAAAATGAATCAAGATCTCCTCAGAAGGCACATCAATGCCTGCAGACTTTGGAGATTGTGTCTTTATTCCCATAAAAAGATATCATGCTTGGGATGGGGAGAGAGCGGAGTCAAGTACCTGCCATACAGGAATAGAGCCTTGAGTTTGATTTCCAGGACATGGGTGTTTGTTATTCTTGTCTTTTGTTTGTTTACCAAGCACAGCAGTGCACGCTTGTAATCCCAGCACCTCAGATGTGGAAACAGGCTGATGCCTTAGGCTATCTGGCCAGCCAACCTCGCTGAGTCAGCAAACTCCAGGTTCAGCCCTGTCTCAAAAAGCTAGGTAGAGAGAGTGACCGAGGAAGTCACAAGCCTGACCTCTGCCCCTGTGCGCATACTGATACTGCCCCATCAGGAGTCCCCTACTGAAGAAGAAGCAGCATAGTTTATGACTCTTCTCCCTGAAAGCTGTACCCGGAAACTGCTAACCTGGCTCGTGCTGCGTCTACGAGCCCATGGCCCCACCATTAGCTCAGGTGCTCTGCACAATCAGGGACCCTGGATGTGCTGGACAGCTATGGGGCAGGACTTAGACTCATGCAACACCTAGTTCATACCCCACACATTGCTTCTCCAGCCCTCAGAGCATATGCCTGGGGCCTCTGGCACCTTTAGAAACATCACCTTTCCGGGCCAGCAAGATGGCTCAGCCCCTGTGCCAACCACCCAGCCAGCCTTCAGTGCTCCTTATACCTTGGTCTCTTTGCCTGTCCCATCCCCATCCACAGGCCTCATAACTAGATTTGATGGTCCTTGAAGGCCATGGCATGGCCTCAAAAGTATAGATAATTACTCTGATAGCCCCCTCACTGGCCGATGCCTGTATCTGGGGACTTTGCCTTGCTAACATCTGGCATCTTAAGAGGCATCTCCGTTAGATGCCCTAATGGACTCCTCAATTTGTAATTATCAAACCTGGAGGAGGTCAGAGCTCATGGTGTGTGTAGGGATGGGAAGAGAGTGTCTCAGGACAAGAGCCCTGAGGCTGTGTCTGCTTTTATTGTCACCACAAACTAACTGAGAAACATGCCTTAAGGAGGAAGTCTTAATTTGGCTGGCTCCATTGCCTGGGTGGGACATGTGACAGGGGAGGGTGCGCACCTCCTCAACAGGGAGATGTGCAGAGACAGGATGGAAGTGGGCACCGAGCTGAGAACGGGTGCAAACCTGAGGTCCCTCTGCAGCTCCACAGCATCCTCCCTCAACTCCCTCAGACAGTCTGCTAACTGAACACCGAGAGGTGCCTGGCGCTTTTTTGGAGGTTTAAGACCAGATATCATGATGAGGTGCCAAGCTTAAGAAATAATGGCTGGAAAACACCAAGGCACCAGGTGGAAGTGGCTATGGCAGAAGCTTCCAGAGAACCAGTGAGCAGTTCAGGGCCACCCCACAGCTGCGTTCTTTCCTCTGCCTCCTTCCCAGCCACATCTGTCAGCCTCAGCAACCTCTTCCACAGTTAGATGGGAGGGGGGTCAGTGACCACAGCCTCAGCAGGGACTGTGGGCCAAACCACTCCCACTCCCAGTGGGGTCTCCAGAGGCTGAGCAACCTTGGTCTTACTAAGCATGAGATCACCTTTCCTCTCCCAGGAGTCTCGGGGTTATTTGGGTTCACTGGCTGAATTCACTCCAGGTCTGGTCTCTGAGCAGACCCTGTGAAGCCCAGCTCCACCTCTGTCCTTTATGAGCCCAGTGAAAGGCCAGTCAGTCATTTGAAGAAGGCCATGGAGTTGGACATAAAAGCAGGGGGGGGGGCACACAGGTCACACTTGTCCCAAAGGTATCCATGGCTCATTGGAAGAGCTCCTCTGGAAACCAAAACAGTGACCGGAAAATGTGGGCAACTGGAGAGTAAGCGAAGACAGTAACCACAGCCCAGATAGGCACCTGGGATGACGTCTGCCCTCCCCATATGGCCTTGAACAACCAGGAGGAACCAGGCAATGCCCCTCCTCTGGGCGTATTCACTTAAAGTATCCAACCTCAAAACTGCTTTCAGGCCTCCACTAGGCTCCAATATTCTCCCTCATTATGAAGCCATGTAAAGCCAGACAGGCCTGCAGGGGGCCTGTGTCCTAGTGCAGACAACCCTCACTTCTGTGGCACAGAAGACACCAGCAGAGTCCCTTCCTGAGTCTGGTACTAAGGAACAGATAAGATTCATCAGGGCTGGGCACCTAGCCCGGTGACAGAGCCTCTGCCTAGCGTGCCTGCAGCCCCAGGCTTACGTTCCACGACCCACCCACTCTCCCACCACCACCTAACTTGGTTTATAAGACTGTTTCTTTTCAGGTTTCAAACAGTGTTGCTGTCCTTTACGGCCTGCCTCTCTCTAAAGACTTTAGGGTAGGGCTTCCTTTTAAAGAGTCTTCCCGTAATCCAAGGAAGGCAGTAAATGATTTCTCCCTGGGTCACAGAGAACATCAGCTCAGCTTGGGCATCACAGATTTTGAACTGGTGAGGTGTCTCCTCAACCATAGAGGCTGATCAGTACCAGGGCGCAGGTTCACTCCAGGACCAGCTTTACATGGTTGCATAATGAGAAAGCTATTGGAACCTAGTGGAGGCCTGAAAATGATTTTGAGGTTGGATAATTTAAATTAATGCTCCTAAATGAATCCCAGATTCCTGGAGCTATAAATTTTCCATTTCTCTGACCATGCGATTGCAGATGTCACATGTGAGCCTCCAGTGCGCTGGAGGCTTTTGTCTTTGGTTTCAGCTGAGGAGGCAGGCAGGGTCACAGCAAGGCTCACCTGAGAACAGATGAAGGGAATAGCAAGGGCTCCCGCTGGACAGCCAGCTTCCTAGCCAGAATGAGGAAGCACCTCCAAAGTTCTGCCTAACCCCAGGAGTCACTGTGAGAGACTGCCATTGCTCCCAGATGCCCAGCGCTATGGCCTCTCCCTTGCAACAGAACATTTTTTAGGAGTGTTTTTCTTGAATTATATAAGTTTTGATAGAAAATCAGCTGATCCAGCCAAAGCTCAAAATAACAAATCCAAACAAGATGGTCCATATGCTGTTCCCATGTGGCCAGGGGCCCAGAGGCCTTCTGCCTTGCCACTCCACCAGGCCCTCGGGGTGCTCCTTATCCCAGAAGTGGAAGAAGACACAGCCCAGAATTGTATACACCATGTCCACCTTCATCCACACCGTTGTAAAAGAGGCCACACACATTCCCCACCTACTAGGTCAGTTCTCTTGTTGTCATTTACTCCCTCTAACCACCCTGTACAAGGCAAGCTGGGAAACATGGCCACACGCCCAGTGCAACTCAATCTCTACTGTTAAAGAAGGGAAAAGAAACAGTAGACAGTTGTCCAGCTCTGTCCTTGTAATCTTTTGTGTCCGCAGAAAGATTAAACCTGTGAAGAAACCACCGCCATCAATCTCGTGGACCAGTTTAGAAATGTGTCACAATGAAAGCGCAGAGGATTGTGGGGGAGAGGCTTGAGGGACAGGCGGGTTTGGGTGGAAGGTGCCCCAGGAGAAGCATCTGGAGTGGAGCGCGCCAACGTTCTTAAGGAAGAGCAGTGGCGTGGAGAGAGGAGGGCAGAGGCTAAGACGCACTGGGACTGAAAGAAAATCTCGGGTAGATGACCCCGAGTGGCTGTGCTGTCCCTTCACGCCAATCTAAAGGAGAAGGTAGAATCAGACAGACCTGGATTTGTCCCTCCATGTCGCTCACTTACACCGAGACCCTGTCACATTATTTAGGCCTGTGGAGTCAGGCTAACAGTGTTTACCAGCACTCAGAGGGGCACCATGGGTGCTCAGCAGCAGTCTCTCATGGTGTCAGGACTTAGTGAGTGGAGGGTTCAGTGAGACTGTAACTTTCAGTCCACTTAACTGGTCCCTGTGTGGGGCTGGACGATGGTCCATGTGTGAAGTGCTGAGATCCTAGCCAGGACATACCCACTGATCGTGCCTATCTTCTCGGTCCACCATAACAAAATGTAAACTGGGTGGCTTAAACAAAACACATTTATTTCTTCCCATTTCTGGAGGCTGGCAGTCCAACCCAGGATGCTGACATGCTTAGATTTTGGTGAGGGCTTCCTGCAGGCTGTGAGCTCACATGGTCTTTCCCCGATATCACATGTGGAGAATCGATAGACTTTTGGGTGCCTCTGCTTCTCAGGGCACTGATCCACCCTGAGGGTCTCACCTTCGTGACCTCATGAAACTCTACCTGACTCCAAAAGCCATCCTATTGGGGATTTTGTCCTTCATTATGCAAATCTGAGTGGAGCAAACATGGAGTCTATACTTAAGCCGTTTGTTGGCAGCAGTATAGCAATCACAAATGCAAAGGTGTTCCTTTTCTTTTTAATTCAGTATTATCTCTGCTTTAGGGGAAGCACTGTAAATACCTACAGGACAGAAGCTATCCTAAAGAAAGCATTGCTCACCCTGTGAGAAGGTGGGGAGAGGGAGGAGGAGAAGGAGAAGGAAGAGAAGGAGGAGGAATAGGAAGTGGAGGAGGAAGAGTAGGAATAAGAGAAAGAAGAGGAGGAGGAGGAGGAAGAGAAGGGAGAAAAGAAGAAGAAGGAGGAAGAGAAACGACCTCCCTTCAGACATGAGAGCACATAAGAGTGGGAACAGATCCGAGCTATGTACCCAATGAATCACAATTTTATAATCTTACATTTTGCTATCCAAGCTAAATAATGCTCTTGGCTAAGCAATCTTAGTTTATCTTTGCCACCAGCATTTTTAGGCAAATACCACAACATAAATAAAATAATAAATAGAAATACTGCACTAATGATGGGTCTCAGTAGTTAGAGGCCCTCAACTGGACCATAGAAGAAGATGGAGACATAGCCAAGACACTTGACAGTGAAGGACAGAAAACGAGAGAAAGAAGATGGAGCAAAGTCCACTCATCCAGGCTCAGACTCCACGCGGTACACTGTGCCACGGTGTTTCCTTAAAATGTAGAAAAGTGCATTAAAGCAATGGCATTGCTGAGACCCATCCAAATGACAATTAAAACCAGGCTCTTTGGCAAAGTAATCCCTGTGCCACTTGGCAGAACCCGTGGAGTGCACATTGAACTTGATGTCTCCAATGAAGAGATGCTGGTTCAATGCCAGTGCTAGGTTTTACAAGAACAAAGTTAAGCAGTGTTTAGGGTGCGACATGCTGGGTCACCACTCATTACAAGTTCCTTTCTCCAGCAAATGTTGCCAACCCAACCCTCCTCCAAAATACTGCCCACAAATCTGCCTGAGCCCCTATTTTCCTACCCCAAAGGTCTGAAATTTTAGATCTAATCCCTGTTTAGTGGGTCTCTCTTTATACTCTTGATCACAATCCCTTGATCTCCTCAATCTGATGGCACACACACACACACACACACACTTTTTCAGAACTAAGATCTATAAATAGGGCTGGAGAGATATCTCAGTCAATAGAGCATTTGCCTTGCAAGCATAAAGACTTAAGTTCAGTTCCCAGAAAAAAGTCTGAGGGGCTGGAGAGATGGCTCATTAGTTAAGAGCGCTGGCTGTTCTTCCAGTGAACCTGGATTTGAATCCCAAAACACACATGCATGGCTCACAACTGCCTGTGACTCCAGTTCCAGGAGACCCAGTGTCCTCTTCTGCAGCCACTCCCACAAGTGGTGCACAGAAATGCATGGAGGTAAAACACCTAGGTACATAAAGAATTTTTTAAATCAGATATGCTGGTACATACTTGAAGTTTCAGGGCTAGGGGTGTAGAGCCTCACTAGTCAGCCAGCCTAGCCTACAAGTTGAGTTCTGGGCCAGTTATCAAGAAAATAAATACATAAAAAGGTACATGGCCTGGCTCATGGGAACTCCCAGAATCTGAACCAAGAACCAGGGAGCCTGCATGGGATTGACCTAGGAGGCTCTCTGCATACATGTGACAGTTGTACAGTTTGAGCTCTGTGTGAGACTCCTGGCACACAGAGCAGGAGCTGTCCCTGGTGCTTTGAGGTTCGCTTTTGGGAACCCATTTCTCTATCTGGATTGCCTTGCCAGCCCGAATACGGGGGTGGCGGGCAGTACTCGGCCTTATGGCAGCTTGATCTGCCATGCTTTGCTGATACCCATAGGAGGCCTGCCCCTTTCTGGGTGGATATGGAGAAGGGGTGGATTGGGGGTCGGAGGGGNGGAGGGACAGGAAGCTGCAGTCAGGGTGTGGAATAAATTAATTTTTCAAAAAGGTGCACTTCATTAGAACTGGCACTTCAAGCACGTGAGCTTCGCATGACTCCAGGACTGAGGGAGCCTGACCCTGAGCTGCTGCAGGTGACATGGGAGGAAGTGGTTGAGTGGCACAGGCCCAGGGTAGAGGTGTGAACTTCCACGGGCAGATGTCAACCCAGCCCCCTCTGGGGACAGTGCTCTCTGTGCCGCAGCAGCCTCCCTGTCCAAATGTGCACTGCAAGGTGGCATCAAGGGAACAAGAGGAATTTCGCATGATTATTAGCAGGGCTGGAGCTTCCAGTTATGGTCAGGATTCTATCCTCTGTTAATCATTGGGCTTGCGTCTTCTGGATACTATCAATGCAGCGTCTTCTGTTGCTGTCAGGGTCACACCTCTGGTCATTGTCAACATTGTGTCTTCTATTGCTGTCAGGGTCACACTTTCTGGTTATTGTCAATGTTGCATTCTCTGTTGCTGTCAGGGTCACACCTCTGGTTATTGTCAATGCTGTGTCTTCTGTTGCAGTCAGGGTCACACCTCTGATTATTGTCAATCCCATGTCTTTTGTTGCGTCAAGTCTGCATGTTCTGTTTACTGCCAGGGTTGTATTTCTTGGTTACCACTGGGGTTGTGTCTCCCGGTTACCAGTGGAGTTGTATTTCCTGGTGCTGTTGGGATTGTATTTTCTGGTTACCATTGGAGTTACCTCTTCTGGTTACCACCAAGGTTACATCTTTCGTTGACAATCTTACTGTCCTCCCAGGAGTCAGGGCTGTAAAGTCCCCTACCCAGTCAGGCCGTGGTGCCTTGAGAAGTGCTGAGTTCAGGCTCCAAAGGAAAGGAGAAGCCCACGACAGTTCCGACCCCAGCTTCCCGCAGCTGTGCCTGCACCTGCCAGGCAAAGATCGGCGGCTGTCCCTTCAGTACTGCCCCATGATGAATTATTCTAAAATGTGCTAACTTAACTAAAGCTTACAATTTTTTCTTCCAGTTCTCTGGTTTGAGCAGGTCCAAGATTAGGTAGCTATCACCTGAGATTTCTTATGAAGCTTGGAGGCTGAAGTTCCCAGAGCTACCAGTCCTAGGAAGCTCTCAGGGTGTTTTCCTTCGCCTGTCTGTGCCTCCGTGTGTCTCATGTGGCTCTCTGGAGTGGAACAGCCCAGAACTAAAGCCCAGGGTGCTGAAACCAGGAAAAGAAACTTCCAGGCCCTTGAAATCACATTCAAGACTAGCACACCTCTTCCATGGCATATGTCATTCCGGTCTGCTAAGGCCATTAGAATCTGAGGAACAGAGGTGCAGGTGACGTCTGGCTCCGAGGGAGTGGCAGGATATAGGAAGGGAAAACTCAGGGCAGTGTCCTTTCAGACAAGCGGGCATCACAGAGAGCAAAAGGTTCTCTGCCCAGTTGGCTCTGAGAGGGGTCCCTCCCTGCTGCTCTTGGGAGGCCTAGTGATTGGAACAACAAAGTCAAGTTTGAGCAAGTATAATTGTGTAAAATATTAGGGGAGAAAGTTACTGTGCCTTCACCACCCTTGGGCCACAAAGATCAAGCTGAAGGGGAGAGGCTCTCATAGGGGAGACCCATTTGCCAGCACCTCTCAAGTAGAGACTCCACATTATTTTTTAAATCTATTAAAATTGACTATAGCATAAGCCACACAAGAAAATCTGAAAAATATAATTTTTATAAATCATATTTTCCCATCATAACACACACACTCAGTTCATGCACACACTCATGCTGAAATTTAGTAATGATGGATTAAATTCTACTTTGTAGAAAGCACTTACAAGTTTCAAAACACTCACAAATTGCCTTTGGACCTAGAAGAAAACCAAAGCTGCAGATCGCAGGCATCTAGGAAGTGGTGACAACAAAGCACCACAGGGAAACCTTTGCGGTTTCCAAATATCAGGGCCCCGAAGCCCCCCACTGCTGACTGAGAAAAAAGTGG
Source organism: Ellobius talpinus (assembly GCA_001685095.1). Classification (NCBI taxonomy): domain Eukaryota; kingdom Metazoa; phylum Chordata; class Mammalia; order Rodentia; family Cricetidae; genus Ellobius; species Ellobius talpinus. Next base: position 9,170 of record LOJH01005699.1, on the reverse strand, counting down.
ACACAGATGGCTTAAAACTCAGGGAAGAAACTGAGATTAACAGAAAAAAGACGCACAGAGCCAATTAGTGTAAGAACAAGTTAGCGGAAAGCAAAACAGAGTCAGCAGACCTGGAAAAGGGCTCTGTGGAAGTTCTTTGGAAATGTGAGCATCATTGATCGATCAGTGTGCGACCACATTATATTAAGAGTAACAATAGGGGTCTCAACATAGAGACAGAGGCTTTTAGGTTTCCTGTGTATAAAATAACACACACACATACACACACAAAATCAAAGGTTAGTGATATGATTCTAGAACTTTTAGTTTACTTCGAAATATTCAGAAAATTTTTATTAAGAAATTTTAAAATTTATTGTATTAGTAGATCAAAATGAAAAATATTAAATTGAGTCATCTCAAAAATACTTGATTAAATTTTTAAATATTACTTGTTTGTTTGTTTCAAGATAGGATCTCACTGTATAGTTCTGGCTGTCCTGGAACTCACTCTGTAGACCAGGCTGGCCTCAAACTCACAGAGATCCTCCTGCCTCTGCCTCCTATGTGCTGGGATTAAAGACATGTGCCAGTATACACCAGGCTTATATTTCTTTTGGAAACATCAATTGAATAGAAAAATATTTAATGTGACTAAAAATACCTATAAATACGCTTATGTTGCTTTATAGAAAAATAACCTTTATTTTTACATTCTTAGACTCAGAAAACTAGAACTTAAAAGATACTTTCCATAAACTCACAGCCGCTATGGTTGCCTGCATATGACCAGTCCAGGTAGTGTTCTAGTTCAGGTAGAGAAGGCCACATAGCCTACACCCCCAGCTTGGCAATGGTGGTGTCGATGGTGCCTTGGGGAGGGAGTTGTTTTCTTCAATCCCGCTGGGCTGACCAGGCTCCAGTAGATGACTGTACACCTGTGCACACGTGGGCAGCACGAACTGGACTCAGGGAGTCATTTAAAAAAATTTAAGGGAACGGCCCAGTAGAGAAGTGAGCAGAGCTCCTGAACAGGCTAGTCACTAAGGGTGTGGATGTAAAACATAACCTCGCATGTATGAAACAACCACCGAAGAAGAGATTGTGTTTCCTCTGATCATTACATTGAAAGCCGTCCTCTCATAAAACTGTAGTTGAAAGCATCATTTATTCTCCATTTTTCTAGATGAAAGATTGGCAGTAGTATCAAAAGCTGTTCGAATGTGCATTAGCTAACTCACTGTGCCTTTCCTGACTGGCGGGTAAATGAAAACACATCTATCATTTACTACAGCCTCTTTGCAGCAGAGATCATTGGGTTCCTACTGTCTCACAATAAGGAATTTAATAGCTGCACTGTTGCTTCTGTGTGAGAGAAGGTTGAAACATCAGAGGAGCACAGGACCTGTGCAAGCTGAGTAAGAAATCCCAGCATGAGGCAGGAGGGGTGGGGTGACTCTGAGGAGCTGTTGGCTTTGGAGAAAGCGAGACTCAGTCCTTCTCAGAGGGGACCTCTGGTGTGTTCCCCGTGCATCAGTGGACACCCCACAGCCACGTGCATGTGGGAAGCACTAATTGCACTCAGTGGAGGAGGGGGCACCTGAAGCAAGAAAGGAGAGACCCTGGGGAAAGATCAGGGGAGGTAGGGAAGGGAGTGGGGGGGCAGATATGGTTAAGGTGAGTGATAGACATCTATGAAAGTGCCCAATTATAGAACAAGTAATAGCAAGGAAGTGAAGGGCTGGGCACCTGGTTCAGTGGCGGAGACCCTGCCAAGCATGCCCAAGGTCCTGGGTACAAGGGACAGAATACAAGAAGGGAGTGTTATTTACTTTTTTACCCAGCCTAATTCAACTATCCTAAACACATGCCGTCCACGGGTGTTTGTGCTTTCTAAGGTGGAAAAGCACGGAGATGATTCTGAATCCTGTTACCTATGTTCCTTCTCTCTTCCTCTTTTTCTTCTTTCCTTCGTGTATTCTCCAAGTTTTCATAAATACAGAACACAGAACTCTGTGATTGGATGAAAGGGGGATTTGTATGAAATAAATCATACCTCGGTAGTAATTACTGACAAATCATACGTGTCTTGCTAAAGATATGCCATCTTATTCCACCCTTTCCTTCGTTTTTCTAGCTTCCTCGTGTAGCCAAACATCTCCCTCTGGCTTTCATCTTGCCCTTAGTTTTGGCATCAAAAGGGCTGATTACAGGGAGCGTGCCAGCTTGTGTGTCAGCAGAATGAATCAAATAACCAAGAGAGTTGACCTTGGATCCTTTTCCCGACAGCACATAAAAAGCAGGCTAGGAAAAAAAAATGCATTACAGACCAGCCGAGCTGCGGGGAGGAGGAGCGTGGAGCTGGATGTCTGCTTCATCCTGACAGCACACTTTCTCGGGTTCAGGGCTCACGCAATACCTGTACTGTTTATCTCTGTCACAGAACTGTGAATGTCGTCACGAGAAAAGCCAGAGCATGGTGTCTTCTTTTAAAATGACAGATCAACATTAAAGTGTAGGGTTCAAAGACAGAAAAGAAAGTTGGCCAGAGAGATTTGGAGGAGCCAGCCCCAGCTCATGCTAAGATATCCTGTAGGTAGGAGACAAGGGCTTAGACAGGAAGAAAACTGAATGTTTGTGTATACTTATTATATGCTCATTTTATATGCTTCTACAAATGTGTGTTTACATGTATATGCATATTTATAGATGGAGATTTATATGGAAATCAGTATATCACGGAAAGGCTGGGAGGGCTGTCTACTACCTGACTCCAGTTTTAGATGTGCAGTAGTGAGAACAGCAAGAGTCAGAGGGTTTTAAATGTCCTCTCTGCTTCTCGCTGTCACACAGAAGATGGTACCCCGCCCATCCCAATTCTCACCTCCATTCCTTCTCATCTCAGGGTTGGTTCTACCCACCCGCATTTTACTCCTTGGATGTTCTGACTCCCAGGAGAGAGAATCTTCCTGATCCAACCCAGATCAGGTGCCTACCTCTGGCCCAGTCAATGATGGCAACATAGAGCACAGACGTGCCTGCTAGGATCCATTTGTTTGTGAGTCGTTGGCTCTGTTTCCACCTCTGGACTATGTACCCTCATGAGGGCAAGATCTTGGTGCTTGCTCAGAACTGTCTGAAGCCCCCTGTGATTGATAGACGATACAACCACTTGGGAAGGGATGCAGTGACTCAGAGCATGGAGAGAGGTGTCCGTGGGGAGATGTTGCTTTGATGTCGTCTCTCCTAAAGTATCCCTAGAGCGCCAACTTCAACAGTTTCATCAATGGACATCAGTGAGCCCATGGGCTTTCATTCTACTCTGAGAACCAGACTTTCTTTACAAGACTGATTTTTCCCAACCCCCATCCCAAACAGCCATCTCCAAACAAACTTTGGAAGGCTAATCCTTTTGTCACTTGTGGAAACCTACAGTCCTTTGTGAGAACTAGACCAGAGAACAGGTATTTGTAGAAGAAACTTTGCTTGCACGTTTCACTTTTTCCAAGATTGCTTTAGTATCCTCTCTGTGAAATCCAATTTCCTTGAATGACCTCTGTTCGTAGGAAACTATTTGGTTTAGTTTGTGGGAGCCATGGCATATTTTTAACCATCTCCGAAGGCCAGCTCCATCTCTGCTGAGCTTGCCTGATAGCCAGATGTTTCCTAACACTCAGCATACATGAGCTCACCCCTGGCACATTTCTCAAACACACTCACCCCAAAGCTCTTCTCCCATCTCCCCGGCATCCCACAGCTCAAACTCAGAACTCAGGGGCCAGCTTGAATCCTCAGAAGAGTTGCCTAAGCGTGGAAGGTGAAGCCTCCTATGCTGAAATCTCCAATTTCCTAATATTTCAAAAATCTAACAAACAGCTGGAAGATATGCAGTACAAAGGCAGGATTGGAGCTAGCCAAGCTAAGCAACATGAAAGGATGTGCAAACTGGCTGCCCAAAAGAATCCAATTAAACTGCAGGTGGAGGATTCTGCAGTCACCCAGACCTGATGAAATCATAGAGCTCAGGGCTAAGGGCCCTTGGACACATCTAGCCAATACAGAAGACCAAGGAAGAGAGGGCCTCCGAGAGGGTGACGTTCCCCAGGTCTCACAGGAAGAGTGTGTTAGGGACAAAGCAAAGGCCCCGACAGACCACAGTTCGATACTCCCAGTTCCCTGTCTCCATACCCTCTACAGTTCAAGGGAAACCTTGAATGTGGTCAGCAGGACCCTGCATCCCAACCACACCATAATTAGGCAAAGGGATTTGTTAGGGGGACAATTACCTTTAAAAACATAATTAAGCCTCGGTTCCATCCCCAGCATGACATGAAAACTAAGTGTGGCTGTACATGCTTGTACACCCTACAGTTCGGAATAGAAACAGAGTCATCCTTGGCAATATAGCAAGTTCAAGGCTAGCCTGAGCTACAAGAAATCCAGCAAGAAAGGTGGGGAGAGACCAAAGGGAGCACATAGGATCCTCACCATGTCTCCCCAAGAACAGGGGAGAACCCATGGCAAGGTAACTTAAGGATATCTAGATTGCCCTGTCATCATAGCCTGGACTTCTAAAAAAGCAAGCTTATGAGGACTAGATGAGCTTTTAAGAATCTCCTACTCAGAGACCCACAGCTATATAAGGATTATTTATCAAGTGACTATTTAGACCTTGAGATTTTATTAGGAGCCCTGGCTTCAAGGGGAGACCCTGGGCTGCCTGGGAGACATGTGAAACCAGCAGCAAGTACTGTCCATGCCACTGAAAGGTGTCCACAGAGCTGAGGACAAGACAGGCTGGACGTCCTGAAGGTAGAGTGAAGCCAGCGTCACAGGACCTCATGGCATTGAAGGCTGTGAAGAACTTTGCATTAGAGAGTGAACTGAGCAGACTTACATTCTGGAACAACCTCTCACATCTGTGTGGCGAGTTCGTGGACTGTGGCCAAGTGCTACACTGTGTAAAGCTAGCCATTGGTCCTTCGGGAATCCTTTTTGCACTTATTATTCATAGCCAGGAAAATAGTAAAAAGAATGCATTCCTGAGTCATGCAGAACTAGGCTTTATTCCCACCCCACCTGTTGCTGCCTGTGTGGTTTTCAACAAATTATTTAAGTAGGCCTAAGCCCTCCCTTTCATTTCTCCACATGGAGATAATGATGCCTCGCTCATAGGATTTTTGAAGTGCTCATGGGTGCTTCATGTGCATGTGGGGGATATTTCTGATAACCCTCCCATTGTGTTACAAGAGATTGTCACATTTTCCTCTTGGATTTTTTTGTGTGTATGGTACTGAGGATTGAGCCTAAGATTTCATGGGTGTTAGGCAAATGCTCTACCATTCAGTTATATCCCCAGGTCTTCTTAAAATTCTACCAAAGGGGCTGGAGAGGTGGCTTGGTGGTTAAGAGCACTGGTCGCTCTTACAGAGGAGCAAACAAGTTCAATTCCTAGGACTCGTGTGGTAGCTTACAACCCTCTGTGACTCCAGTTCTAGGGGACCTAACAACTTCCAGTCTCCAGGTACACACATGGTACACAGACATATGTGCAGGCTAAACACCGGTAACTTAAAAATTCTGTTAGAGCGTCTGCTACTAGTGCGTGAAAAAAAAAGGCATTCTTATTTTATTAATAAAGAAGGCAAGGTAAACTAAGGTCAAAGCCAGTCTTGGATATGGCTCAAACCACCCAGAAACAGTGCTGCAGAGAATTAAACTGGGTTGCAAGGGGCCAATATCATGAGAGAAAGCTCTGGTCGCCATAGCAACCTTTTAAGCAAACACTGAAGATCTGCTGGAGTGTGCAACACTAACGACATCTGGTGTTTCTATTATCCCCTCACAAGCGAAAGCTAAGAGTGAGAGGGGAAGAAAATGCCCTGCGAACTAATCTTTAGGCCAATTATGCTCCGGAGTAGCTCATGTTTGTGCCGGTGCCTCTGGCCCAGGTTTTTAGAACTCTCGGGAGCCAAGCCGCTCTTTGAAGAGCCGGTCTTACTGTAAAGTGCTCCAGGGTACACTGGTGCTGAGTCTGCACCTTTTCTCAGTAAGATAAGTACAAATGTATCATCTGTCAGCTGCGTGTACAAAGCACTGTGGGAGGTCCTGCAAGCGATGAGTGACAGCAGTTATGTAGCAACAGGAAGGTAGGAGGGGCCACTCAGGCTTCTTCCATCCCCGCCTGCGTTTCACTTACTCCCTGTATACTAATTTTATCATAGAAGCCTTGTGTGGTGTGCAGCTCAGCCCTGAGCCTGGAGTCAGACCTACATCCAGCTGCACATCTACCACAGGGGAGGCCGTGTCTGCCTCCGACATCTGTTTCCCCATCAGCAGAGGGCAGCACTAAATTCAGCTGTTTCCCAAGTGTGATACACCACACTGTTCTAGACCCTTCCCTGAGGGTGGCTGAAGGACTCCCATGGCGCCTGTAAGAAGCCGGTGTTCTCCAGAGCCCCAGTCCACATCACGGATTTGGACTCGCAGCATGGGCTCTGAGCAGACATTGGTGGAGGGCCAGGAGCTCCCGAGCCTGCAGACAGAACCTCTGGGGAAAGCCGTGTGCTCATCTGCGCAGTGAGCACGTGGCCTTCTGGACTAATTGGCCCAGAGACAACTATACAATCCAAAGGCAGAGGGGTCCTCTCCTAAGCTCCAGGAGCCCAGAATCTCCATCTTTAAAGGGACTGTGGTTCCTGAAGCTATTAGTACACATTAGGTGTCTAGGAAGGAAGGCAGAGAAGGTGGCTCTGGCGATCCCTACTCTGGGTTGTCACTGTGGGATTTTATCGCAGACAGTCATAACACTTGAGGGAAAGAGCCCTATACAATGTCATTAGAAAACTGTAACAGGGCTCAGCTTCACTCAACTCAGAGAGAGTGGCCTGGCCAGTGGAGACTATGGTTGCGGTGTTCACCCTTAAAGCTGGCCAGAGCTGGGCGCTCTGGGAGGGGAAGTGAGAAGACGTCAGGTGGTTGCTGGAGTTAGTGGAGCCCCAAAAGAGACCCAGGAAAGCTTGGACCTGGCTTCACCTTGCGATAGACCCACACCAAGGACTTGGGTGCTGACACCTGTATGGGACGTCATAATTCCTAAACAGATAGAGTCTGAATCAGGTCTGGCCCTTTCTGAGCCGGACACTCTGGCTAGCATAATGTCTTGGAAAGGAATTTCCAGCCTATTGCTAATGCTCCCAAAGCCTCTGTTTTTCCCATGTGACTTCAGACAACTCCATTCTGACTGTGACCCTCCAGACCTTCCACACAAAACATCCTGGGAGGTTTCTTGTAAAAAAGCAGAGTGTCTCCTCTTGTCATGAGAGGCTAAGCATTTACAGATAAAACAGCTGCAGTGTGCAGGCTACAATGTGGCTAAGGACAGTAACTAGAAAAATGCCCAAGAAAGCAAATAAGAAGTGGGGACCAGAGTTTCCCTGGAAGATGGATGTCTGACGTGAAGGATGGGGTACACAGGAGAGGAAAGGGTCTTATCTCCCATCCCCCACAAGCTTGCAGCTTCCTGATCCATCACAGGCCAGGTCTCAGGATGCTCTCTCTCTCTCTCTCTCTCTCTCTCTCTCTCTCTC